>JAMPIV010007356.1:0-22500 GCA_024509875.1 Oreohelix idahoensis | reverse complement strand
ATCGGTAGTTCCTATCTTTAGCTTGTTGAATAGATGGTATCTCACTCTGTTGTGGTCAGTGCGGAGTCTGAAGATTACCACTTGTTCTCTTCTGTTGAGCTGGTAGTAAGCATCTACATTCCATTTGTTTCTGTATCTGCTTCTGATAAAACTCTTCGCCTCCTCGAAAGTTATGCTTCCATCAGGCAAGTCATATCCAAACCTCAGAAATGAGGTATCTGAGAAAAGTGGTTGAAGTAACAAGAAGAGACATAGTCCGCAACCAGACGATACGTCAAGGCCTTAAAAAAACCCAACCCCTGCAGACCCAAGTAGAACAGTTCAAACTAAGATGGTTTGGCCATGTCTTCAGAATGGAAGAAGATCGGCTGCCACGGCAGGTATGGAAGTCTAAGAGCCAGGGATCCAGACCTCCAGGACGACTCAGAGTCCGCTGGGAGGACAACATTAGACAATCTCTGAAGGACCGAGGACTAGAATGGAACCAAGCCAGGAGGAAGACAGTCGGTGTGATAGTATGGTGCTCTCTCTTCCAAACCTCTATACCTCAAGGTAGAAGCGGAACGACTAAGTAAGTAAGTAAGTTATTTTGTAACCAGTCTGTAGTAGCCTGCCTAAGCAACTAGGCAAATTGATAGATACAAGTGTATATTTATACGTGTAAACATGCGGACATCTGTGTGCATGTATGGGTGTTCAAGTGAATCAGGTCGATAATCTGAAAATTGAGCGTCAAGTGGAGATTAGTTAGATCGTGTGCTTATCGAGGACATATTACTGGGTTCGAAACGTAGCAGCATCACGCTCCAGTCTACCTAGCTGTAAATGGGTACATGACTGCTTTAATAGAGGTAAGAAAGGGGAAGGCAACAAGGAAGGGAACCAGTCACCACATCTTATATGGCTAAGGCCTAGTATAAACATTTATAAAACATAAGGAAGGGAAACCCGAGGCATGTAAACAGTAAATAAATATTAGACAAACATAAAGGTATGTTTTCAGGCACTCGTAAGAAATAAAGAAGTAGAAAACTAGACAACAGAAAAACAACAGACGTCAGTGGCTTACCCAGGACTTGAACCCAGGACCTTCCGTGCGACAACCCCGCCTAGCTATGCAAGCGAATCACACTATCCTACCTGCCATCTAGGCATCACCATTTAAACAACAGACGTGAGTGGCTTACCCAGGACTCGAACCCAGGACCTTCCGTGCGACAACCCCGCCTAGCTATGCCTAGATGGCAGGGTGGATAAAGTGATTCGCTTGCATAGCTAGGCGGGGTTGTCGCACGGAAGGTATTGTTTTTCTTGTGTGTTGGCTCTTCCATGCTGTAATTTATCTGCTGTTTGTTGTGGCATTGTTTAATGTCTATGGTGCCTGTAATGTTTCTTCTTCCATGATACTATTTTGCTCTCTCATGCTATTGACACTAATATCAGGACGTTGCATCTGGCTGGCATCTCCATCAAGTTAAACAACCTGGTTCAATCTGCTAACGAAGAAGAAAAAAGCTCACATAATTGCTTCACTTCCCCCTTCCTCTGTCCTTCCTTCACTCATCCACTCACCCAATTACTTGTCCAGTCATTTTAATACATAGTGGTTTGTGTCATTCATTTATTCATTGTGATAGAAGCATGAGACAGGTCGCCAACTTTATAAGAGAAATAGATATGGTTATATGAGAGAAACCTGAGACAGACTGCCAACTTTATGGGAAAGGTGGTTATATGAGAGAAACATGAGAAAGATCACCAACTTTATGGGAAAGGTGGTTATATGAGAGAAACCTGAGAAAAATCGCCAACTTTATGAGAAAGGTGGTTATATGAGAGAAACCTGAGACAGATCGCCACCTTTATGGGAAAGGTGGTTATATGAGAGAAACATGAGAAAGATCACCAACTTTATGGGAAAGGTGGTTATATGAGAGAAACCTGAGACAGACTTCCAACTTTATGGGAAAGGTGATTATATGAGAGAAACCTGAGACAGACTGCCAACTTTATGGAAAAGGTGGTTATATGAGTGTTATGATTAAAATTCATAACATTTATGTTGATATAATAGGCCGCTCAACAGGGTTCCTTTTTTGTTTGTTGTATACGGAGTCACTTATTAATAAAGGAAGTGACGTCATTCCGATATGGTTTACTGGCAGACGTGAACAAATTTGAAGCAGCAGTGAGGTTATCGTCTGAAAGAGAGATGTGGCTTGTGTTTGGAAGTGTGCGGACGTATGTGTTTTGAGCTCCTGCAGTATTCTGTGTTTTTCCTGAATTATTCCATCACCAGGACATCAATATACTTGGTTGAGGTGTCCCTGGCTTATTCTAGTAAGGAAATGTGTGCTTATTCATAAAGATGTCCAAAGGACGATATTAAATAAAGTTTGACTGATTGCCAATGACCAGCGTTTGATAGGGAACGAACTGGACGTATACGTACTACTGCATTTTACCTTTGGCCTATATATCTATTACCATGGAGCTGTTTGTCAAAACGAATAAACTGCATGTTTGTAAAATTGTGAAGGAGGTGTTGGTTCGCTCAGTGCAGTTATGCTGATTTCGTGTTGTATGACTGCCCCTAGAGTCTATTTTGGCCACGGAGAATATCTCCGGAATAATTAACCTTACGACACGTATCAATTTTGGTGGCCTCAAGCCGGGATCATGAACATATTATGTGGAACTGTATCCAGTATTGTCAAGTGATTTTTCAAGAAATTTTTCAAGTCGGCGGACTATATTTTTTCTAGTGCAGAAAATTTTTCAAGATGGCGGTGCTGATCGGCTGCAAGTGTGAATACTGAATCTAACCCAAGTCGCTGCATATCTGTTGAATCGTGTTTCCCAGAGGCAGAAGCTGGACCCAGGAGGATTTTTATCACAAGACAAATAAGTGAATTTCTTGATTCATACAGTTTGAATCTTGAAGAATCTCATTTGACAGGGTTCTTTTTTATTATATGTTCTATATATATATCTGTATTTACATGCTTGTGTGATAGGCGGGTTGGTTGGCGAGGGAACCATTAATTCACAATACCAATTCTGTGGTCGTGAATTCTTGGTTGTTCTATAGGGTTGTTTGGTGCATGGTTTTCTCAGATAGTGAGGCCGGCATTACAAAACTGTGTGTTTACTGCTACTACTGAAGTTATCATTACCATTTCTGTTAGCTGTTTTGCCCTGTTTATTTGTAAATTTGTATTTGTTGTCAGGTTAATTGTAGTTTATTTGGTTTATTCTTTATTATTGTCTGTGAGATTTGTGCACCTTATCTTGCTATCATTCAGTTATTAGATGTATTATATGTTGTGAAACTGTGCTTGTATTGTCATAAGTGTGGTATAGGCAATTATTTTTTCATTTTTGATACATTTCATACGTTTCTGCCTTGGTTTATTCATAAGTATTTTCTTGGGTTGGCTCTTTCTACTGTTTTCCTGTAATCTTGTTTGTATCTCTACTTTTTTTTGCTCCTAATATACCATCTAAAGTTTAATGCAGTTGATTGATATTGAGTGGTGAAATAATTGTTGCTGTTATTGCTCACATTTTAAATACATATATTGATTATAATATTATTGGACAATTTGGAGTCACAATAATAGTGAACTATGGCTACCCTGGACTATTTTACCAAGCTTGGTAAGGATTTTGATATGGAGGGTGAGGTTTTAAAAACCTTTGCATTCACTGAGCATGCAAAGGAAATAAAGAGGTTAGAGACTCTTGGCTAGGGAGAAGAGATGAAGAATTAGCTGAGAGGAAAAGACAGGAAGAATTAGCTAAGAAGAAGAGAGAAGAAGAATTAGCTGAGAAGAAGAGAGAAGAAGAATTAGCTGAGAAGAAAAGACAAGAAGAATTAGCTGAGAAGAAAAGACAAGAAGAATTGGCTAAGAAGAAAAGACAAGAAGAATTAGCTCTTGAGCAAGAGAATAAAAAAAGAGAACATGAACCTGAGGGGACAAAATTGGCACATGCTCAAGCAGAAATAAAGGCACAACAGGATCTTGAGGAAAAAATAATTGGCACATGCACATGCTCAAAGAATGGCAGAAATTGAGTTGGAAAAATTAAGATAGATTTCAACATAAACAGGTTAATCCAGCAGGTGAAGAGATTAAAAAGAAAGACCATGCCTCTACTTTTAAACTAAATTTGCCTAAATTTAATCCCAATATAGACGATATTTCATGCTTTTTAAATAGAAATGAAACATGTTGCCATGAATTTAAGATTGATAGAGCTACATGGTCTAGCAGGTTAATGAGTTTATCAGTTGGTGAGGCTCTTACTGCAGTCTGCACCATGGATGGCCATACTAGAAATGAATATGATGCTGTTAAGGCCTTATTGCTGAAAAATTATCAACTGGAGGAAAATGGTTACAGATTGAAACTAAAATCATTGTTGCCTGATTCAGCTAAGGATTTTCCTGAATTTATTTCATCAATTAAGCTTTGCTTTTCTAGATCGGTTGATTTGTCAAAAATTGATAAAACTTTTGATGGGCTGGCTGACTTAATTTTAAGAGACAAAGTGCTGTCTTCAGTCAGTGGTGACATTTTGTCCTTTTTGCAGGAGAGAAAGCCTGAAACGTTGGCTGCTGTAGAAAATCTTGGACGTCAGTACCAAATTGCACATCCTGGAAGAAATCTTGGCAGGACTAACATAAAGGATCTATTGCCAGTGGCATCAGCTAGAACAAATAAAAATACTCAGACAAAGATCAAATAGCATGAACAGAAATTTTCGATTAAATCGAGATAATAATACTGGATCTTTCAGAGAGAGGTATAATTTTAACAATAGGCCACAACAACCTCAAAGGAATTTCTTTTCATATGATGATGGATGTATATCTCAAAAATCATCTTTCAGACCTAGAAGGGTTTGGAACAGAGGTGGATATAATTTCCAATCAAACAGAGGCAAAAGGTCATTCTATGGAAACAATGTAAATAATTACAACAACATAAGTTCTCAACAGAACAATAACTTTCGACGTTCTAGGAACCCTGAATGTTCCAATGCAGTTGTGCATCAAAATGATAATAATACAGTCCAAAATAACAATGTTGCTGCTCATGCAAATGCATGTAGTGTGGACTTTTCACATAGTAGTAATTGTTCTGAATGTAATTATGTGTTTCAGCTACAGGGAGTTCCTAGGCTCCTGTGTGGACATCCTTTGCCAGTCATGACCTCTTATGATGGGACAGGTTCACTAGTGTTTAATAGGGGTTTTGTAAACAACCAACTGGTTTCAGTACTCAGGGACACTGGTTGCACTACTGTTGGGGTGCGAAGGTCATTAGTGAACCAATCTGAGTACACAGGCAAAGAATTCAAGTGCATTACATTCGGGGGCACAGTTGAATATTATCCAACTGCTGAAGTATTCTTAGATACCCCTTATTTTACTGGAAGGACTCTCGTGTGCCTGTTGGGCAAACCAATTGCTGGAATAACCCAGGGGGAAATCCCTGGTCTTTATGAATGCACTAATGATGATATTTTAAAATGGGAACAGCATCATTTGCGTATGACAAATGCTGTCACTGTTTCAATCTCGTGCAAAGTTGCATGAACAGGTCCTGATTGAGGAGATGAGGGGATGAATGATGAGAGGGTGACTGAGGAGGTGGTGACTGATGAGGAGGTGTCTGATAAGGAGGGGACAGATGAGGGTGATTTACATGTTGAACTTATTGACAAGGACTCATTCATACAGATGCAGAATGAGGATGATTCATTAAAAAAAATAATTCATGTTGCCAAGTCTGATGATGTGGTATTTAATGATAATTCTTTTATTTGGTAAACAATCAAGAATGGGATCTTGATTCGGAATTTCCAAGATTCCACATTAGTAAAAAAAAACAAATTTTGGTACCTACTAGTTTCCTTCCATTTGTCTTACGGCATGCTCATGATCTTAATTGTGCAGGACATTTAGGGATTGCCAGGACAAAACAGAGGGTTTTGTCTCATTTCTTTTGGCTTGTTTTTTTTTGTTTTTGTTTTTTTAACTTATGTGGAATCTTGGAAATTCCGAATCAAGATCTCATTCTTGATTGTTTACCAAATAAAAGAATTATCATTAAATACCACATCATCAGACTTGGCAACATGAATTATTTTTTTTAATAAATCATCCTCATTCTGCATCTGTATGAATGAGTCCTTGTCAATAAGTTCAACATGTAAATCACCCTCATCTGTCCCCTCCTTATCAGACACCTCCTCATCAGTCACCACCTCCTCAGTCACCCTCTCATCATTCATCCCCTCATCTCCTCAATCTGGACCTGTTCATGCAACTTTGCACGAGATGTGAAAATCTTTTGTTGCACGTGCAAAACTTGCCAAGATGTGGCAGCTAAACGCCCCAAGCATAATGCGCCTATCCAGGCGTCAGACATATTTAGATCAACTCTTAGATCAACTACCAGTCACATCAGCTAGAGGTCATCGTTATGTACTAACATGCATTGATATGTGCACGCGCTGGCCAGAGGCTATTCCTCTGAAAACAATATACTACAGATGTTGCTCACGCGCTAGTTATAATTTTCAGTCGATTGTGTTTTCCCGAAAACATATTATCAGATCGGGAACTCAGTTTATTTCTGACGTCATGACTCAGGTTTTGAGAGAGTTTGAGATAGATAGATCTCTTAGTAGTGTATATCACCCAATTGCGAACGGGAAAATTGAGAGGCTCAACCGCTGTCTTAAACAAATTCTAGGCAAGGCAACTGCGAAATACCCGCAGGATTGGGATAGAGTGCTCCCAGCGGTATTGTTCGCCTATCGGGAAATACCTAATGAACATACTGGATTTGCGCCGTTTGAATTAGTCTTCGATGCCAAGCCAAGAGGACCTATGTCCATTCTAAATAGTTATTGGTTGGATCTGACATGCCTGAGGATGTTCAAACCTCCTACCAATACGTGGTTAACTTGAGAAAGAAAATTATCCACGCATGCCAGATAGCTGTAGAAGCATCAGAAACAGCTAAACATAAGGCAAGATTGTTTGTTAATCAGAACAGAAAACTGCGCCAATTATGACCGGGTGATGAGGCCTATGTATTGTTACCCAATAAGGACAATAAATTACTTGTATTTTGGAGAGGACAATATACTGTACTTGAAAGATTGTCAGATGTTCACTACATTATACGAGTATCTATTAAAGGAAAGGAAAAAACCTTTCACATCAACATGCTGCAACAATTTCACTCTCGTCCTCCACATCTTAAACCAGTCTTTGGGGCTATCGACGAGCCTATTGATTGTCGCTCTTCCCTAGCTGTCGTACAGGAAGAGTTGTCTGAATTACCTAATATATTTAAACCTCTTTTATCTCTACATACTTTACCACTTTCTTCTACTGAGAATAGGAGGGATATTTCTATTTCGCCAACTCTTGCTCCATATCAGAAAGATCATATTTCTTTATTACTACAATCTTTTCCTGACGTGCTCATGGATATTCCTGGGCGTACAAGTATCATTGAACATGATATTCTCCTTACTGATTTCAGACCAATCAAACTTAAACCTTATCCTATCCCTGTACATTTTCAATCACAAGTATAAAAAGAAATACAGGATATGATAAAATTAAACACAATTTCTCCTTCTCAATCTCCATATAGTTTTCCTATGGTCTTGATTAGAAAGAAAGACAAATCCATTCGGATTTTCATTGATTTCAGGCGTTCAAATGCTTTGACAATCTCGGATGCGGAGCCTCTACCTTTGTTGGATTCTCTATTGGATAGACTATCTAGATCTACTTTTAAAAAAGTAAATTAGATTTATCTAAAGGTTTTTGGCTAGTCTCCTTGTCGGACAGAGCAAAAACTTATACTGCTTTCGCTACACCTTTGGGATTGTTCCAATTTAATTTTATGTCCTTTGGTCTCGTTAACGCTCCTGCAACTTTTGTTCGTATGATGCGGACAATTTTCTCTAGTCGTGATGACATCATTACCTATATTGATGATATTTGCCTTTTCCATTAATCGTGGGAAGAACATGTTTCTGGAATTGAGCCTTTGTTGACTACTCTTCGTCTCCATCATCTTACTGCTAGACCTTCGAAAACTAATATAGGATTCACTGAAATTTCTGTTTATGGTCATAAAGTAGGAAGCGGTTTTCTTAAACCTGAGGATTCCACTGTCTCCAGGATCTTGAATCTAGAAATTCCTAAGACAAAAAAAAACACAAACAGGTTCGCAGTCTTTTAGGTCTTTTATGATTCTATAGAAAATTCTTGCCTAATGTTTCAGAAATTACTTCAGTTCTGTCTTCGTTATTAAGAAAGAACTCTCCAAATAAGATTGTTTGGACACATTCGTGTAATGAGTCATTAAATTTGCTTAAGTCTTTTTTCTCAAAATCACCAATTTTAAGATTGCCTGATACTCGACTTCCTTTTATCCTTAGAGTCGACGCCTCTGGTTCGGGAATCGGCGATACACTTATGCAGGAATTCGATGATTGTCTACATTCAATTCTGTATGTAAGTCGAAAATTGACACCCACAGAGAAAAAATACCCCATTGTCGAGCGGGAGTTGCTCGCGGTGGTATATTGTTTTACAAAACTGCAACGCTATCTTATTGGTGTGAAATTCGTCTTGGAGACAGATCAGAGGGCCTTTTCCTATCTTAAGATTGCAAAATTTCGGAATGAGAAGGCTGCCAGGGCATCACTTGCGCTACAACCCTACGAATATAACATTCGTGCATCAAGGGCAGTCAAAACGTGGTCGCGGATGCGTTATCACGTTGCGTGAAAGACTCACTGTCATCTAGCAACACTGGTAATGCAAGTTTCTTGTGAAGTTACATCAAACTGACTTCTCTACATGTTGACCAATGAACAGTGTGCGATATATGAACATATTTTGCTGACAATACTTATGGTGACAGGAATTTCCTGATTTATTACTACTATGTAAAGATGGGATCTGAAAACATCCTGTGATAAATAACAAGTCTGAGGACTATCGTAATTTCTTCATTAAAAAATTGAAGCAAATCGCTCAATGACTCATTTGACAGTGCTTACAGGTATTGAACGTGTTCACTCAGCACTTGATGATGATGAATGCTGATATCGCCAATTTCAAGTTTTACCTCGTTTCACTCAGCTCATTACATGGATGTATTGGACCTTATTGAAAGTTTCCATACTTGGTTTATGTGCAAAAACACACACATTCATTGATGGTCTAAGAATAATGTGACATTTTGAATATTTTGAATGAAAAACTTGATTTATTCTATTGTTGGAACGGCATATAAAGATTAAGGGACTTAACTCAAGGATGCTTCGCATGGACAAAGGGACATAACTAGAAAAATCCTATCGTGCCATTATTATTCTCTATCCGGTTGGACATTGAACATGGTTACTTAACGTGAACTTATAAAGGAACTTATACGATAATATAGCAGAGAATCATGGACAGGAACTTTGTGCTCGATTATAAATATTTTCTCTCAACTTTAGTTGGTTACTATTCCACTAGTGCAGATAACAATATAACATTGTGACTTTAAATACAGTGCTTTTATTGGCTGTTGATTAATTTTAATTCGCGGGATGAGATTCTGTCTTTGACACAAGGCATTAATACACTCACACTAATTATTGATTGAACATTTTAATGGTTCTCACAACTATTGGCAATTTGTACCATACATTAGTGAATTCTTACCTGATTGGACACACAACTTCGTCATGTTCAAAATAACATTTTTTGTTTTTAATTTACACCACAATACACTTTTTATGATAAGTACTTAAGATGTACACATGACTTTAATCTTTTCGCCTATGATGTTGCATTCATTCACTTTACTAATATGATTGTCTGCCTAATTTCATCTATTTACGCTGTTATAAATGTGTATATTCTATAATGCTTTGCATTTTTGTTGTTGATCAATAAGTTAATTAATTGACAACTGATACTGGACTTGAATGATAGGTGTTATTGGACGGTGTGAGGTATGTGAGTGCATGTATTGCTACCATCATTTTTTAATATTTTGGATACTTTTAGTTATGGCGACCTCACATTGCTGTTAAAAAGGAATTTCTCCATAGTAGACAATGGCTTTGGTCTTAACAACCATGGACTACACTTTTAGTGTTAAATTGCTTACCCTATGGCAGAAACCTGGGTGCTATGCTAGTTCTTACTTACAGTGAAATTAGATGTTACCATATTTCACTCTAGTGATGTTATACTCACACCACGGGAATAATGAAAACTGTTTTTCAATTATTTTTGTGGGGGAGGGGGACGGGGGAGTGACGTTATGTTTAAAATTCATAACATTTATGTCGATATAATAGGCAGCTCAACAGGGCTCCTTTTTTTGTTTATTTTATACGGAGTCACTTATTAATAAAGGAAGTGACGTCATGCCCATATGGTTTACTGGCAGACGTGAACAAATTTGAAGCAGCAGTGAGGTGATCGTCTGCAAGAGAGATGCAGCTTGTGTTTGGAAATGTGCGGACGTATGTGTTTTGAGCTCCTGCAGTATTCTGAGTTTTTTCTGAATTATTCCATCACCAGGACATCAATATACTTGGTTGAGGTGTCCCTGGCTTATTCTAGTAAGGAAATGTGTGCTTATTCATAAAGATGTTCAAATGACGATATTAAATAAAGTTTGACTGATTGCCAATGACCAGCGTTTGATAGGGAACGAACTGGACGTATACGTACTACTGCATTTTACCTTTGGGCCTATATATCTATAACCATGGAGCTGTTTGTCAAAACGAATAAACTGCATGTTTGTAAAATTGTGAAGGAGGTGTTGGTCCGCTCAGTGCAGTTATGCTGCTCCTAGAGTCTACTTTGGCCACGGAGAATATATCCGGAATAATTAACATTGCGACTCGTATCAATAAGAGAAACCTGAGACAGACTGCCAACTTTATGGGAAAGGTGGTTATATGAGAGAAACCTGAGAAAGATCGCCAACTTTATGGGAAAGGTGGTTATATGAGAGAAACCTGAGACAGATCGCCAACTTTATGGGAAAGGTGGTTACATGAGAGAAACCTGAGAAAGATCGCAAACTTTATGGGAAAGGTGGTTATATGAGAGAAACCTGAGAAAGATCGCAAACTTTATGGAAAAGGTGGTTATATGAGAGAAACCTGAGACAGATCGCCAACTTTATGGGAAAGGTGGTTACATGAGAGAAACCTGAGAAAGATCGCCAACTTTATGGGAAAGGTGGTTATATGAGAGAAACCTGAGACAGATCGCCAACTTTATGGGAAAGGTGGTTATATGAGAGTAACCTTAGACAGGCCACCAACTTTATGGGAAAAATATATGTGGTTATGAGAGCAATGATAGAAGCCTTGCATAGATCGTTAACTTAATGGGAAAAATAGATGAGGTTATATGAGAGCCACCAAAGAAGATGCAGACTGACTCCTTTGACTCACTTCTACTCCCCTCCCTCCCCTCCCCCCCTTTCCCTAACTCAACAACTCAGTAAATTACCTGTCCACACAAGCAATGATGTATTACCATGACACATGAAAGTGACTCACTTTCATATTACCGAACCTTTAACCAAAACCTGGTCTCCAAAATACACACCACACAAGAGCACATAAAACACACAGGCGCACCATCTTTTCAATGCTTATCAATCGACCAGACGCATCTCCGTGAGTCTATTGTCTGTTTGTCAAAGTGATTGTCAATGTGTTCACTTCGAACGGTAGGACAATCACATGACGGCTCGAGGGAAAACAAATATTGCTATTGTGAGGGGGGAAAAAAACCCTCAGAAATTATGTACGTGTAGAAGACGTCACAAATTCTTTCAGATTTCTTCCTAGGTGAAGGTCACAACCTTTTGTTGTTTGGTCGTTTGTTTGAGAATACCGACGAATCAACAAGAAGGAAATAATCACGTGACAGATCTAGCGACGTTGAGGCTCCAAAAACCAATTATACCTATCAGAATCTTTATTCTCTATAAATTACTTCACGTATTTCAGTGAAGTACGAGTATATTTGTGCAATATGAAGAACAAAAAAACTGATAGTCAGATATTCACCAGATAAATGGGCGCTTGTGCAAAGGAAAGATAGTCTCATAGCAAATACTGCTATAAAAACCATAAAGTTGGCAGTTTGTCTCAGGTTTCTCTCATATAACCACCTTTCCCATAAAGTTGACAGTCTGTCTCAGGTGTCTCATAGCGCAGTGTTAGAGACTTCACTACACTAGGTCCAGCTTTGAGAAGTGGTATGCCCAGTTCCTTTCTTCTCTACCTATGCTTTCCCTAACTCAAGAGCAGTGTCGTGTACCCATTTGTAGCATGGTAGACTGGAGCGCGACGCATTCGTGATTCGAGTCCGATGCCTTTGTCGCGAGAGGCCAGCGCTCAAACCACTCCGTCAGACAGATACCTTGCGCAAAGTAGGAGGATTGAAATGATAAGAACGAATCCCCCTCCTTTTTGTCGGGGTTGTCCCTCTCAATTAATTGTTCTGTCCCCCCTCAGCACCCGGATGCGGCAGTCATTTTGCATTTTTCATTGTATGATGACACGACGATTTTACAGAATCCACAGCTGCAAAAGCACGTGATTACTTGGTGCAGTCATCTGATGCTATCTTCAGATTCCACGGCAATACGTCTAGAACGCATTGAAAATGAAGGGAAGCGTACAGTCTAGGGCTGTTCACGAGATACCCCTATTATCACACTGTCAAGACCGAACAGTCTAAGGGGTCCGCTGACATCACCGGATAACCAAAGGGGTCCATGGCATAAGAAAGACTAAGAACCCATTTCTTAAAGTCGGGACACTTCATTTGGCGTGAATTCAATCTTTTCATGTTATTTACCGAGGCAAAGTCGAAAACAAACGCTTTTAAATAACCCCTTTAAAGAACGGAAAGTAAAGATAAAGGACCTCTTACTGACTCAGAATAATGTGTTTTTTATTTCTGTTTTTTTATTATTCAGAGCCCGTTTATCAAAGATTCAAAAGACACCATAATAAAAGCTGTGTTTCTATGTTGTTGATTTAGACCTGGCTTAGAATTAGATAAGACTGGCAACTTCAGCTGTAGATTCAAAAAGTTGTATCCTCCTGGTATTGGCATCGTCACGATGCATAACATTCTTGGATTACTGACAATTAGATCCAATTTTGCTATGACGTGGGTAAAAGCATAAATGCGAGTAACCACAGACAAAAGGCATCCCCTGCATGGGAACATAACTGACATCAAAGGAGCAAGAATAAAGAAGGGGATGTCATGGATGGGACAGACATAGGCATTTATTAGACACAGGTGACCACAGTTGAAAAAATATTCAAGAAGAAGAGTGGAGTAAGTCAAATGAGGATTGGACGAACTACCAGCAAGTCATCATCAGCCTTGGTAGGTAGTGCAGAACTTGGGCCAATGGGAGAACAGAGCTGAAAATTGACCTGCTGATAAATGACCATGCTGGGGATGATGATGCCATTGTGTACACTGATGGGTCTGTAATCTGTTGTGAGAAATCTGGGTGGTGCTTCTGTGTTATAATTGAGGTACAGGCAGCTACTGCAGCCATAAGGTGGCTGTCTGAAACTTCATTAACAAGGGCAGCTATTGTATCAGACTCACAATCCATGCTTTGAAAGGTCCAAAGTGGATGGCTCCGGCATGAAGAGAAAACCTCGACAGAAACATCGAATCTTCAGGAACTGGTGTGGATCTTCTGTCCTGGTCATGCAGGGGTATGTGGCAATGAGAGAGCTGACAGACTACCTTCAAGAGCACCCACAGTGAAGACATTGGATATGGAAAAGGGAGAGATACTGGGGGCAATTAATGTTCGCCTATTAAAGAATGACACTGCAATCCATGAATCATCACGGCGTAGATTACTGGAATTTGACATCAAATCTAAGACCACCAAAGATGGACGCATGAGAGGATGCATCCGTCGTGTATGTCACGGATTGCCTCCCCTTTGCTCAGCAGTAGTGGTCCAACAGTGGCCAAAACAGTAGCTATTGTGGGTCTTCAAAAGTGTCTACCTTCGTACAAGAGTACTCTTGGCAGAGTTGTAGATGGAAGGATGATGATACTTCTACCTCAAGGGAATATTCACAAGATCTTTCAGAAGTCAAGAGCAGTGCTGCGTGAGGCTGAGCAATGTTAACTTTAGTATCTGATCCGCCGCCTTTTGTGAAGATGGGTTATACAATTAAATTTTAGCTCGTACAAGCCCCCAGCTGGTTTAATCCAGCGAAATTCCTCTTATTATTATTTGGCTGTATAGATAAAAATATTTACATGTATATTTTAAAGATTCTGATTCATACGTGTGCACTACTGTCTATAATAACTAAATCAACTATGAATTTGTAAAATAACATGTAACAAGTTTAATAAACAAGTATTCTTTAACAGTTTAAAAAAAATATGAATGATGGGTGAAATGTAGATAGAAGTGTCTTCATGGAGACTTGATAGAGGAATGTTACTGTCCTTTGCTGTTTCCTTTAACAAGAACTTAGCTTTTGACTAGGCAAGTACTGCGGCAGTTGTTTCGTCAAGTCGTTTTGTGATGAGGGCACTTCTCTAGAATTACCAGAGGAACTTCACTCCTAATATCAAGGTAGGTATCTTCACAACTCGTCCAATGTAGGGGGTTAGTATCGAACCCCAGCTCTTGAATAACAAAATTAGTGGCTAGACTCTTACTCCAAACTGGTCTCGTACCACGAACTTTAGAGAAAACGAAAAGATCAAATGCCTCTGCTAAATACATTGGGGTCGGAAGGTTAAACAGACGCCATTTTCCTGCTGTCTACCAACCAGTTTTGAATCTCTGAAATTTTATTCTCAGGGAATATGATTAAAAATCACCTTTATTCTTCTGTTTACTTTTATTGGGAAAATGTGTCTGAACAGCGCGAGTGCAATAGCTTGTGCCTGGACTAACATTATCAAAGTACACATATTTCACAAAATGATACTATACATACTATTCACATGTGATTTAATCATCACTTCTCACTGAGTCTGGAGCTACCTCTGCTTTCGGTTTTTCTGTACGAACTAGCATTAAGCAATCACCAGTGCCTGCTGTAATGGGTCATGAATACACTTTTTCATTGGTTGAGATTGCCAGCCTCCTATGACTTGTATAACCACTACCAAGTACAAACATGTCAAATTCACATTGTAAAATATATAACACCCCAACCTGAGATCTACAATCTCCTGGCACAGATGAATGGACACAGCAACTTTGATCAGATGCTTCGAACACTTGGTCGGGGGTAAGTTTAGAATCTCTCTTTTGACGGGTGTTCTGATTCCTTGGTTTACAGTCTTTGTATTTAAAAATGCCGGTTTTCTTTTAAGTGTCAAAGATGCCCAAATAATTCGGTGCTGTCCTTTTTTTAATTTGGAATCCAGTTGTATTCTTCTCCGGCTTTGGAAGTTGCTACTTTGTCGTTGCAATGCAGTCTGTTTTTAGTCTTCGAATTTGCTAGGGTATATTCTCATTTCTCGCTCCAAGCTCCAACATGGTGTTTCCGACATGCTTTCCAATCAGAGCTAAAGTTTATTTCCTGCTTTCAATTAGACCAATCATGTGTTAGAACTAGGTGGGGTGGGGTGTTAATGTACTTCTTCCCCCGCGTGTTTAAAATTATAACTTTAAAATTTAAACCCGTGACCCATCTTCTAAGTATGGCATGATTAGTAATTATACACATCTGTGATCTCATCCCTAATTGATTACCTTGCTCATAAGGTCTCTTCGGACATATTTTGTCTGTAATAATCACTCAGATAATGTCTGGACAAAAGTGATGAAGTCATTATCACTCGTACGCAACTTCTTCTCCAGACGGATCATCGTTGACATTCGCGGGCCACAGACGGTTTCGTCAGATAGACAATCTTGCTGTCTTTGTTCTTCCTGCCAAGGTGTCGGGTGGCGTAGTGATGAACCGTGAAATACAGGTGGTCACTCTCCTACCCTGTCTGGGCCGGAAATGCTTTACGTCAAAGTCAACTATTACTTTCCACGATTACCGTCAGCATTTATCTGGCTCGACCAGTTAAGCGATTACAATGAATCCTCCAGAAAGTCAATTAGCCGTGAAATAACACTGGTGCGGTATGAATAGATGTCACCGCAGCGAAGGCGCGACAATGAGTTGCAAAAAACGAAGAAATCAATGGATAATGTAGGAGAGAAAGAAAAAATATAAAAGGACCCCCACTAATTCCGTCACAGTGTATACAACCAACGAAAAACAGAAACAATTAGCATTTACATCCTTTGACGTTTTCTGAGGGAGACTGAGCACCTGTGGGTTTGCCCAGATTACATTGATGTCGATTCTGATTAACAATAACAACAACGAGTCTTATTACTTATTTATTGTCCATGTTTCCCTCCTAGCTCTCACTTTCCTTCCTTCCTGATTTTGTTCTATTGACCCCGACGAAGGCCTTGCAACCGCAACGTAGGTGAGTTTATTTGTCCTAATAAGACGAGCGCCTGATTGGCAGTGTGGTTAGAGTGCTGGTCTGTCGTGGCAAAGGTACCAGGTTCGAAACACGGTAACGTCCCGCTCCAGTCTACCCAGCTGCAAATGGGTACCTGACTCTGCTCTCTAGTTAGGAAAGGAAAAGGCAGCGAAGAAGGAAACTGGGGACCCAACCTCACGAAGCTGGACTTAGTATAACACTTCACTCCCCTACGACAGTATCTGTTATGAGACTACCTTTACCTAGTAAGAAGTATTACCAAGTTTTGTTGAAAATTTTTAATACATCAAATCTGAAGATAGCATCACAATACTGCACCAAGCAATCACGTGCTTTTGCAGTTGTGGATTCTGTAGCAATGTCTGTTACATGATGAGGTGTCAACCCGATGCACAATATTTATCCGCTCTAAAGACATACCTGCAGGAACAATAGGCCATTTTTTTTTCTATTTTAGCGATTGAAAATGTTTACCACGGAACCAAGGGAGGTAGTGACATACTTCCTCTCTGTCAATCAATTAATTTGGTTAACTCCCTTGCGTTTATTAGAAAGTGATCGGGCAATTTTATTTGCTTGTATTTGTACCATTTTGTAATCTCTATTATCTTCACATTCTTATTTATGCTAGCGTTCATCTTTCATATATACTGTACAAAAAAAGAAACGCAACTTTTTTGGTGTTACTTTTATAAAAGATATTCGCTGATTGGACATCAGTCAACCTATCGACTGTGTCCACCTGGTCATTAACTTCTCGTGGTTACCTGAATTGTACTCACCTCATGATTTGTGAGGTCATGAAAGAGGTCAAGGTCAAATCAACATTTTTGACAATAACTCGTGACAGGTTCATGAGAATCCCGTGAAACTTAATAAACACAAAACTCTCTCACCATATTATTGAATGCTTATAAAAGATTGACGCTCCTCGAATAAATTCAGTTGAAAATTCAATGCGCAAGTATAGCTCATCTCACTACAAAACAACGACTCATCATCATTGGACGTTTACAGACTGGACAGTCACAAAGTGTAGTGGCCAGACAATTTAATGTGGTTAGAAGTAATATTAGTCACCTTTGGGGGCGATTTCAAGAAACTGGCTCAGTGGCAGACCGACCGTGCAGTGGAGGACCCAGAGTCACAACTCCTGCCGAAGACCGCTTCATACGGCTGCGTCACCTCAGGAATCGACTTGCATCTGCGTCATCCACAGTCCAGTCAATGTCAGCAGCTCGTCAAATTTCAGATCAAACGGGCAGGAACCGGCTGCACGACTCTGGTCTTTGGGCTAGAAGACCCCACAGAGGTCCTGTTCTTACGGACCGGCATCGCCAGAACCGACTGCAGTGGGCGAACCAGCATCGTTACTGGACCGTTGGGAATGACTGGAGACGGGTTTGGTTTAGTGATGAATCATTCTTTGTGCTCCAGCGACACGATAGATGGAGAAGAGTTTACCGCAGAGTCCATGAGCGCTACGCCCAGAACAGCGTTGGTGAGGCTCCTCCACATGGTGGTGGAGGTGTACTGATGTGGGGGGCGATCAACTTCATGGGAAGAAGTGAACTGGTGCAAATTGAAGGACGCCTGAATGCCCAACGATACGTCGCTGAAATTCTTCATCCTCACGTCCTTCCCCTTCTGGCTGCACGAGGGTCGATTTTTCAGCAGGATAACGCTCGACCTCATGTGGCACAACTCACCACCCAGTTCCTCGCTGACAACAACGTCCAGACCATTCCGTGGCCAGCCATGTCATCAGACATGAACCCTATAGAACACTTATGGGATAAACTCGACAGACGACTCCGCCAGCGAGACGTGACTCCAGCCAATCTCCGACAGTTGCCTCTTGTACTGCGGGAAGAGTGGGCAGCCATCCCACAACAACAGATCCAACGACTAATCGGATCCATGTCAAGGAGATGTCTTTCTCTGATAGAGGCCAGAGGAGGCCATACACCTTACTGAAACGGAGGCCTCAGTCGCAAAGAATAAAAATCCAAACCAAATTTAATGAACATCATTTCATTGTTAAAGTCTGAAAGTTTCTTCATGCCAAGATTGAAACATTAATTCCGTAAAATAAAATTTTGGTACAAGTTTGAAATTTGGTGTCCATTACCACTGCAATAATGTTGCGTTTCTTTTTTTTTTTTTTGGAACAGTATATAATTCTCAGTCTTCCAGTTTAACTCTGCCTCTTGTTTGTTTGGTTTTTTTTCGTTGTTCTGTTGTGTCTTAAATGCCCATGCGCCAGTAACTACCATGAATTTCACGTGTAATTAACCTCTTGTGGGTCATAATTTGTGTCCATAGTGTTAAGTTCCCCCCGCCCTACCTTAAGACTCCAATTTCTGACATCTGCTGTTGTGGCGGTTTCGTAATGTCTATAGATCATATGGAGCATCCCTTGTACATGATGTTTAATATATCTATCTCACTTTTCATTTAAAAAAACCTTTTTTTTTAAATGTAAGTTGTACTTGTAGATTTATTTTTTAAAGTTTAATAAACGTAATACACCTTTTGTATTTAATTGATCTAGTTAATACTATTTTGTCAATTGTCACCCTATTTGTTTATCATCTACTTTCTTTGGGAATGGTATGAGAAGAACAAAGATTAAATATATCGTGACAACATGAACGATGGATGAAAATGAGTGTACGTCAAAGAGATAAAAATATTGGGCAGTCTGACATAGTGGCATGGAAAAAAACCAACAACAGAACTGATAAATAATACTGGAAGCATGAAGGTGTGGAGCAGCGTTTCTCAACCGGGGTTCCGCGAAACTCTATGGTTCCGCGAGAAGTCGCTAGGGGTTCGGCGAGAGCTCGCTAGAGGTTCCGTGAGATGTTGTTAGTGGCTCCTCCAGAGATCTTGATTGAAAAAAAGTTTTTTTTTCCAAAGTCTTGTATAAAACTGTTTTCTTCGGCTATATTTTTTATTCATACTGTTTGGGCCTATGGCTTTTAGTAGCTTTACTATACAACATTGCTAATAAATTTTCGTGTTGTAAATAAAATTAATTAAAATTACTGTGACATATTATGAAAATAACTTTCATATCTTTTTCATTATCTACACTTTTCTTTTACCTTTCTTTCACCTATGCACGTTTTTAACATAAAACCCCCTATACACTCTGAGACCTGTCCCTTTTTCTAATTTAGCACGAAATTTATTTCTGTTCCCTATTTCCTTTGATGAACGTTCAACCAGCAGACCAATTAGCTAACACTGAGCTGGGTACCTGGAAATTTAATGCCAGCGATTAAAAATCGTTGTAAGAGATCAGACAGCGATCAGGGGGAAATAAATTTGAATAATTTGAGTAGAAATGAGCGGATATATTGGGAACGAAGATGAGAGATTTCTATTATCTTTCCCTGAATCCGTTCGCTAGAAAAGTAATTAAACACGGCGAATTGCCAGATCAAAGGACACTGCTCGCGAGAATGGCCATACGAGCAGGGACGTGTAAAATATGCACTGATTAGCAAATTACGTTATGCCTGATCTAAGCGAGAAAGCACGAGTTCTGGTTTTCGGCTTTAGTGTGAGAAAGATCTTTGATTTGCAGATTGAACGAAGAATTCTCCGTAGGTGCTAAATCTAGCAGAGAGTATGGTTTTCGGTGAATAGTGTAACATTCCCTTTGATTTCAGATATATATATATATATATATATATATATATATATATATATATATATATATATATATATATATATATATATATATATATATATATATATATATATATATATATATATATATATATATATATCCCCCCAGCATTTTAAAATCCATTATTCAGCACTCCTCAGATTTTTAAGACATCTAGCCTCGATTTCTAAAATCCTTTGTATTAAGTGACGTTCTTAGTTTTTCGTTGTGTCGTGGAATATTCTAATCCACATATATAAATTATCTAGTAAATATAAAGCCTAATAAATACATATAATAAATAAAGGAAGAAGAATGGTAAAGAACAGTGCTGTCACAATGACAGTACTCGAAATCCCCTTTGTTTTATGCTTCGTCTGCAAATTGTAACGTTTCCACGTTAAATATAGGCCTTCTGCAACATACACGCGTTTCCCAAACACACAATAAAATGTGCTGCCTTTCTAAGAAAAACCTTGAAATATGCAAGTTGACCTAAATTTTAAATTCCATTCATGTCTTTTTCTACACTGCGTTACCAAAACGAACGAACAGATGGACTAAAGGATAAAGAGAGAAGGGAGGGCTGAAAATCAGGAACGCATGCAACACGCTTCGCGCGATACACAAATGCTGCCATCACGCGTGTAAGACTACATGCACTAATTTTTTTTCAGACGGACAGTGATAAAATACACTACCCTTCCCAGACAGCACATCTTCGAAACAGGAGGTAGAAATTGCATATTTTGAACGCAGCCACGTAGCTCTTTTAAATTGGGATATTTGGGTTCCTTAGGGTTTGCTGACAAAGAATATGTAAAACGTTACGCAAATAGTCTAGGAATTAACAAGTTATAACCAAAATAAAATATTGGGGATGCCTGACAGCATGAAATCATTTCTGCTCATAAAATTTTTTTATAACGTGTTTGAAAAAAATCTTACGTTACAGAATTAGCCTACCATGTAAACTCCAAATTGATTGGAGCGCAACAAATGAAAGACTAACCACGATTGGTCGGGCTATAAATACTATCTTGGTTGTTAGGGAGACGTAGAAAGGTAACATTTTTTCAAACACTTGTCGAAACGTGGCCTCATTGGCTAGACTTGCTGATATACTCACTTAGGAGCGTTAGTTCGAAACCACTTGTTTAAATAAGCTTGATAAAGCGACAGTGCGTTGAAGCCAGCTCACATTTTTGCTAAAATAAAAGCCTGGAACATAAGCAGATGGGAATTTGTGCCAGTAAATGTGCCAGAATTCATTGCTAATCAACGTATCTGTGTTTATTTCCATGAAATTGTGGTAAGCTTGAACCATTCAGTATCTTTTAATGAAAATTGAATGTAAATTGTTAATTTATGCCTGTATATATATGTGTAGTTCAGTGGCAAACAGGAGATAAAGCCTATAATGCTCCAGCCTGAACAGAGGGTGTCGGAGGGAAGTAAAACGGCATGGAATGGCCAAATAGTACACTGACACCTGGATGATTGATTAGACAGAAATAATGCTGGAAGTGCAGAGGCGTGGTAACCATTAAGGAGGTAAATACTGGTATAAAGTATTTCAGATGAAGCTGACAGTTGGCCTAACGCTCTGAACTCAATGTTTGTGTTGTATTGTGTTCAGTGTAGAACTCGAGTATCAATTAGTTATGAAGTAGAAGGTATATCCTTCTTGTTTTCAGGGACCGTGGTCTTGATGGTACTGAGCAGCACCTGGTCAGAGCTTTGCTGAATCCAGAGTCGGACAGCATACTCCTTGGTCCATTTAGCTATCAGTGAGGTGTCTCCATAGCCCAGAGGAGAATTCGAGCAGAGGAGTCCCTTCCTGCCGCCATCACTCAAGATAAGCTGACTTGGCCAGCTGAGCTCAACATTATGTCCCCACATCTTGAAATGACTTAGTAAAAATCACCTTAAGAGGGGAATTTAATTGTCTTAATATCAGGAACTGAGAACATCTCCAATACTAGTCCCTAAAGACAAACTATTGAAGTCATGATGACAAATACCAACAGAGCTTGAACAAAACAAAACCAGTATTACCTCATATTACCACTACACAACTGACACACATAGGATATTTTTAAAAATATATGTCACTACAATATTCATATTGATAAATTCTGTACAAATACTTGTAATTAAAATTGATTGTGATTCCTGGTTCCTTTGTAATTGAATCAGGACACATATTCATTCATAT
>JAMPIV010007355.1:75000-222192 GCA_024509875.1 Oreohelix idahoensis | reverse complement strand
AAAACAAATAAAATTGATAATCACCGGCCCATTCCGCCTCTGACGACAAATACAAGACCAGTCAGAAAAGCCACCCTAAATTATAATCCATCCAGCACAGATTCGTCTGACATATCAGAGTCAGAGACGACAGACTCTGAATTTTACCAAGACGACCACATACCCAGACCACCCACAGATGAAATACATCGAGCAAGACAACAACGAGACTCGTCCGAAAGCGAAGAAGATATCCCACCACTTGAATTACGTAATAGAACTAACAAGACAGAGACCTGCGCATTAGAAATGAAGAAATCATTGCCACAGACGTCACACGATTGACAACACGAAACACCTTATATCCACACTCAAATACTTACTCCCACAGTGATAAATCGTCAGCTGATACCTATCACACACACCACCCCTAGTTCAGGCAGTTTCTAGTTTTAACACTAGTGAAAACCAAACACTGCTATACCACAAGAACAAGATTGCTCGTTCAAAACAATCAGATCCTGAAGAAACTATACCCAAGCAGATTGTTGAACCATATACCAGCGATCTTTATGGAGACGAAACAGAACAAGACAGCACAGCCTTGTCAGACCCCAACGAACATAATGACAGAAAAATGGTAGAATTATACCAACAAGAAACAGACATTGATACAGCTAGTTCCATTGAAACCAGTGATGCGGATAGTACATTATTTGTACCAGTCAGCTCCAGCGTCAAACGCGCCTATAAAACAGAATCTGATGACTCAATCCCTATCAACAAAATTCCGCGTATACAGCACAACTATATCAGACGAAAGATTCTGAAGAAACGCAATCATGTTCCAAAACCAAGCCGAGAAGTGTTAGCCTCATCTCAACTAGTCAAAAACAACAGTGTGCAAATTACTGTGCCCATTGTAACCAGTGCTAACGTTCAGCACAACCAGGTCAGAAGAAAAATCAAGGCGAAACATATACCTGCCTCAAAACCAACAGATGTTCCAGCCATACACACCCTAACCACAGTAAAACCATCACCGCAATCAAATGATGCTAAGCCATCACCGCATTCGTCAATGTCCTCAGTGTCCCAACAATCAGCAAATGCAGTGTCGTCGCCTATCACACCCGTCACCACTGCTACTCAGTATGATGCTCGCCTAAGCAGTCGGGACATTGCAAGGTTAGAGATGGTGAAGGAACTAGCGAAGCTGTTCTGAAAAACACGCCCAGGTGTTTTATATGTTCGCAAATCCGAACACTGTCAACGCATATGTGAACAAACCTTTTTAACAATGTACTAACTCTCCCCACGTACTCTATTTTCAGTTGTTGACAGTTCAAATGACTTGCTTACAGACTAAGATGTCAAAGCCTCACTGAGAAAGTTATTTTTTTCCAGCCTTAGAATACTGATGCCCAGAAAGAAATCAAGACCAGCACACGGAGGATTTTCTTTAGATAGCATAATTGTGAAATAAAAATGTTAAAACGATTGATAACACACGGTGTTACGAGTTTACAGACACCCTTATTTAGTTACATACATTTTCTTAATATTTAGAATGCTACACAGTCAACTTTACCTAATAACACATGTGTCACACTATTCTGCTTTTTAATTCGTCTCCACTTTTGTAACTGATCATATTTAACGCTCATTTCACCAGCATTTTCATGCAGACACTTTACACCAGTAGTTTTTTTTTCTTACCTCATACTAATATTTCTTTGATCTATATTATGCTAAACTCCTTGATATCTGCCACCTTGATCAATCATACTGTTCCTACTATGACATCTCTTAACAGCACATAATTTATACCCAAAACTAGTATTGTAGGTTATGCTATTTTTCTCCACAGGATTATTTATTTTCAAATGTACATTATTATTTTAGACCCAGATGTATATTAGTACTGTCAAAAAATTTTACTGCCTATCACAAATACCCCAATGACATTTGCGCATGCTGAATTTCTGCAAATGAAGAATCCCTTGAGAGCATTAGTATATGCAACCCCAGATTGAACACATTACACCTATTTGTTGATGATGCCTTTGCCCATGTTAAAGAAATAGCATTTGCACATGCTGACCTAGCAAATGAAATACACCATTACCGCATGATACCCACAATTGACACATGAGATGAAGAAGCAACTGGTTATGTATGATGAAGATGCCATTTTATATTAAGGTGAAACTTTATGTTGTCACAGCTGAGATTTGTTGAAATGTTTATGCACAAAATCTCCCACAGTAACTTTGGAGTAGGAATATTCGTATTCGTTCGTGGTTACGAGATAAGACATGGATATAATAGAATATTTGATGAATACCATGGAACAAATCAGAGCAGATGATTGTTGCACATATGAGGACCATATTTGAAGTCATTATTGAAGGATTATCAGTAGACAAGAGACACAAATGAATTATGATAATCCCATGGAACCACAGGTACTAAGGACACAAAATGGAGATTAAATAATGGAGAAAAAAAATTAATGACTGAATAATTGCTACGCCCAGAGGTAAAGGAAATAGAGATGCATCCGCATTTTGGAGAAGATATCTCTTTGATTTTGCTTATTGCCTTTGTAATATGAACATTGTTGTATAACAAATGACTATTCCTTATCACGAATTACAGAATGTTGTAAGATAGTTGGAATAAATTGACAATTTAAAATACTCATAACACACCCAGAATTACAGGAGAGAAAATAAATAAATGATTGATGAAAGTGGACACACTGAGATTTGCTCACCCCGAGGATATTGGATAAAAAAAAAAAAAAAAAAAAAAAAAAATGTTATCCCAAGGACAGACATGTCACAGATATATCATGGAGATACTATGAAAAAAAAAAAAAGAATATCTAGATTAGAAATGCAGCAAACTTGGTCAAGGACACCATGAAATAGACCCCCGGCCCACACTTAAGATAACTGACGGATGAGATTTTTGAATTATAAGTACCATAAGTCACCCATCTGGCTGTAGTCAGCGGATGTTACAGGCACCACATAACTCTGACTAACCCTCGACCAGCGAAGGCAGAGTTGGTGTCGAAATTTTGCACATATGTAAAAAGACATGTTTTTGTTCATGTTTTAGTAAAGTCTAGACATTTATGTTAATAGTTCTATAAATGATTAGTTGATATATTGATGATAAATATTCGCAAATATAGTACATGGACAATTAATATTTCCAGTACAGAATAAGAGGAATAGGAAGGATCCACATTTTAAATATTGGAGCACCATGAGCGAGGAATTGGACTTATAAAGAAAATGGAAATGGTACACTGTATGCAAGGATAACCAGAAATAAAATGGATAAATAGTAGTCAGAGTGCCAGGAACTTTGTCTTACGAGAATATTGTAGATTCCTCACGATCAATTGATTATTTTCTTCCTTTCTATGTCACATTTTTTTTGAGTGATGACCCCAAAATTTTTTTTTTCATCTCATATTGTCAAAAGTTCTTACATCTCAGTTGATAGTTCCATAAATAATTGTTTGATGTGTTTTGCATAAAGGTATTGCTAGATAAGGTACATAGGGAGTTACTAAGGATGAATTCTCAAGATAACAGGAGGACTAGAATAGATACAATGATATTGGAACACCATAAATGATACATTGGTGTTATGAAAAAAAAAAAAGGAGACAAATATAAATTGTATACAAGGATGCCTCGAGAGTGACAACATGGATACATATTGTCAAGAGTATAAGCAGTTGTCTTAAAAGAGAAAATAAAGTAATACGGAACCCAATGTAGAAAATTCATGATGATTTGGAAACTATATTTTTCTTTTCCCTTCTATTTCATAATATGATAGTAACACATTCGTCTGTTGGTTGCTGAACAATGTGATGTTTGAAAATTGATGTATGGGAAGTCAAAGAAGATCTTTGAAGAATAAATATATATATATAAAATAATATTTCTAGGGAAGAGTTCACAAAAAAAAAATATACTGTATTGACAGAAAAGAAGGAATGATTAGAAATAACTGACTAATGGACAGGATCACCACCAGACGTACGGATAAACATTTTCTACAGTGACGGACATAAAAAGAATTTATACAGAAAATGTTTATAACAAGGAAACATGCTTTTATGCTTTTATTGTGAAAAATGATTACTTATAAAAATGATGCTGGTCGTATTATCGTCTGATACATATGCATATTATGTTTAGAGATGTTTTCTACATGTAATAATGAGCAAGTGGCTCATTCACTAAAAAAAAAAAGAAGAAGAAGATGATGAGTACCCATGAAAACATTGGCTATTCTATGAAAGTGGATTGCCATTACCATAGGAATTAGAGATTTTGGACATTTCTTGGAATATTGCAGAGTACTTGAGAAATAGAATAAATAAGTACGCCAGAAAAAAAAAAAATTTTTTTTTAGTACTTGCAGGCTTTTAATATGGAGCAAATAACAGTACAGAAAAGAGATAACACCCCTACCACATCCAAGAGAATGTAATCAACTATATTTTTGAATGAAATGTAATAGATTATGATAATCCAGCCAAGTTCTGCAAATAAGATAGTTTATTGTTCATTCCCCAGTGTTGCCACTCGTCACATTTTTTTAGTGATGACCTTATGAGTGTTTTGCAGATTTTGTTGGGCAGTGTTGCCAATTTGTAAATTTGGTGAAAAATATTATGATGTGATGAATAAGTTACACTTTTTGAAGTTGATGTCCACTACTAGTTTTTTTTTTACATAGCAGACGACCTCATATAGACATAGGACCCCAGTATAGGAATTAGATTAAATTTTTTGGAAATATTTTTGGACTTAGAAAAATTTTTGAACTTTAAATTTTTCTGGAAAATTTTTTTTGAACTTAGAAATTTTTGGGGATGGATTTTTGTTATTGATAGTACTCAAATGTCTCCCTACGGGATACATTTGCGGAGCCCCGGGATCTATATGTGGCCGTGTACATAGTTGTTCCTTTGGAAACAGACTATATTCTTACAAGACAGAGGAAGCACAGACCACCCCATAATTTTATATTTTATGAGAAACAGAAAATAATAAATAGTGTCACATATTTAGGGTAGAGTCGCTTCTACACGCCATTTCTAATAATTGGGTGATTTCCCCTGACCAATCGGATAGCTCAGATTTACCCCGGGGAAAGTGGAACAACGACGCCATTTTGGCAGTAGAATGAAAGAGCACAACTCAAGAGGTCGTATCTGGTCCAGCTCTACATATTTCTCAGTTTGAGAAAATCAAACTTCAACATTTCTTATAAAATGTGTATTTCAGGACATTGAGTGGTTATATATATATATTTCTTACTGGCGTAAGTAGTGACAATCGTTAAATAGGTATTTTGAATAGAGCTCCCAACCCTAGTCGCAGCAGAACTAGGTTCGAGGATTTGAGTCAATTTGCTAAAAAATGTCTTACACCTCAAACCATGTAGAGTAGAAAATATTCTTGTGTTGGAAAGCATTTAACTCAAGGAATGCTTATGACGATAAAGAAATCAAGGACAAATCTGAGGAGATGGGTAAATGTCGTCGAACCTAAAATAAGACTGTAACTTAAAGGAAGGAACACGGTGGAATGAGAAGGTTCGCCATATTTGACAATTGAGTAGGCCTACGAGACAAAGATGCAAAAAGGGATTTTTGCATCGATGAAAGCATCTGATGAGATGATAGAATTTTATTATACTTATTATTGTAAAAATGTTCTGAATTCTAGACTTTGTTGAAATTTTAAGTTTCATGCTGAAAGATATTAAAAGTTTTGCATGAAATCGAACGCTGTTGAAAAGGTGAATTACTACAGTTTTGAGATCTAGATAAGAAATCTATCCATTTCAATTAAATTCGCTACATCAACACCTAAGAGAAGAAAATCGAACCTGGTAACACAAATTTAAGAGAGAAATCTAAATCTCTGGTGATTAGGCCAGTTAAACATCTGCTCTCTGTAAAGTAAACTGAAAATACTGCATATGCCGGCACTGCCACATGATGTAATATGGTGCCGTTCCAGTCCTAAGGAACACCTGCCCCGGTTACACAGCCCTGTTTTACGCAAAGAAAAAAATAAAGCTCACTACGTACTCTTGAATTTTTAATTAACTTGATTATGGCCCCTAATTTCTTTACATTTCTTTACGAAAACTTTAATTACACTGACTAACAAAAAAAAAAATTTTTTTCTTTCTCTAACATTTCTATGTTTTTCTGGTCAATTTTAATGCGCTGTTTTTAAATCTGCAAACCGATTTTCTCTATCAGGTCGGGATCTCTAGAAATACGCATTTGAAGTTTTTTAACAACGCATACAGTATTACAACATCATTTGTACAAGAAGTATAACAGTTATGTAGGCTTGAATTTCTTTGCAGTCGACTTTCGTCGGTGAATGGCATGTGGTACATCGCGATGAAGCATCCAACAATAATCGGCAAGCATGGTCACACTCCACCGTCCTTGATAACGTGACTCCATTACGGCGATATCTTGATGGAATCGTTCTCCATGTTCATCGCTGACTTCGCCAAGGTTGTCAGGGAAAAAGTCAAGATGCGAATCGAGCAAATGGATTTTGAGGGACATGTTATAGCCCATAATTCTGTATGCATCTATGCACTGCTTAACAATATGCACATAGTCGACAGATTTGTGATTTCCCAGAAAGTTATCGACGATCGATTTGAATGCCATCCATGCGCGAAGTTCACTACCATGTAACAAGTTCTCGAATTGTTTGTCTGCAATAACTTTCCTAATCTGAGGTCCTACAAAGATACCTTCCTTTATCTTTGCATCGCTAATTTGCGGAAACTTTTCTCGAAGATAAGTGAAAGCTTTGCTCGTTTTATCTAACGCTTTTACGAAATTCTTCATGAGCCCCAACTTTATATGTAACGGTGGTAAAATGATGCTGTCTTTGTTAACTAATGGCTCGTGTATTACATTTTTATGCCCGAGCTGCATACAATCCCTGATAGGCCACACCTTTCTTGCATAATGTTCCTGTCTGTTGCGGCTGTCCCATTCACATAGGAAGCAACAAAATTTAGTATACCCAGTCTGCATGCCCGTGAGAATTGCAATGACCTTTAGGTCTCCACAAATCCGCCATTGGTAGTCATTGTACTTTATTTTTGCCAAAAGTATAGCCATATTGTCATAAGTTTCTTTCATATGAACAGAGTAGGCGACTGGAATTGATGAAAATAAATTTCCATTATGCAATAACACAGCCCAATGGGCTGATCACCCGTTGGCTTGTCACACCGATTACGGAAACAACGGCAGATGGATCTATTTGTTGTTGCCCTAAAGACGCCGCTAGGCGTGATTGGAAACTACAACAGAGAAAATCAATCTGCTGTTGCCCTTAAGACGCCACAAGGCGTGATGGCCTCTGACTGCTTGGTCGGTCTTTGGCTAAGGACGGAAGAAGAAGAGAATGCAATAACACGGCTTTTAGACTAGTCTTGGAAGAGTCGATGAAAAGTCGCCATTCGTTGACTATGTGCTCATGACCGAGGTGCACCATTAGACCTTTTACATCTTTGCAATAGCAAATGTCATCATCCATCTCAAAGTATTGAACAAGTCCTCTGTGTCTATGACGAAATTTAGATATCGGAGTATTGGGCGCTAAAAGATTCCATTCTTTGAGTCGCGAACCAAGTAATTCCGCTTGTCCTTTGGTGAGAGCGAGATCACGTATTAGATCTGAAAGTTCTGAATGGTTAATTAAGTGAACACCATTATTCACCGGTACATAATCCGAGTCAGAATTAGTTTCTAAAGCAGGTAAACTATCACTTTCTGATGGTTCATTCACGTCCAACGGATATTGTTCTGGTGGAACTGGGATCGTACACGTGATTGGATCATGAGGCACTGGTTTCGAAACCGATTCAATATTTGGATAAACCACAGACTTTCTAGTTTTAAAAGTGAAACCATAGATATTTGTCAAGCAGAAGTAACAATCAGTAGCGTGATTTGTCGGTTCACGCCATATTACTGGCACTCCAAAAGGTATCGACTTATGCTTCGGCAATTTTCGTAACTAACCTGCCAATGTATTTGCACAAGTCGAACAAACTGCATTTGGCTTCCAAGATTTATTTGCATCATCAACTTTCGAATCGAAATAAAGTTCATATGCTTTCTTTAGCAATGGTGTAAAGTTTTTCTGGTGAACACGATCGGTAAAATATCCGTACACGTAACAGAACAGATCAGCCGAATTTCTACAACTTCTAGAAGCCATATTTCACTCAGAATTATTTCAAAATACAGTAACTATTTGAAAAATAGCGTAACATATGTCATGCATCTTTTAGCAGTATAAAAAGTAGAATTATTTTGCATTTTATTAATTTTTAAAAAGTTATATAGTAAAAATGAAACGGAGCAAATAACGGTTTCCCAAAAATATATTTATTCACAAATATCTTAAAAACCCGACGTGATAGAGATAAACGGATTTCAAATTTGAAATCAGCGCAAGAAACTGACCTAAGAACACTTATTCTTATATAAGAAAGAAAAATGTTGTTTGTCAGTGTTATTCATAATGCCATAATTACAATATTAAATTATTGACTGATTATTGTGTTGTCATCGGGAATACACAACTTCGCCAAGTTTCAGAGCAATTGAAAGTGTTTGAAAAATCGATTGCAAGATTTGAAAGTTACATGAAAGTGACATAAAAGTGACATAAAAGTGATATACAAGTGAAGTTAAATAAAAGCGTGTTAAAAAAAAGAAAATTGGCAACAGTGCTCGTTAATCCTGCTTCTCAAGTGCTGGGATTTTGCAAATTATATTTGCTTCTTAGAACACAGACAATAAATTATGTAAATTTAAACAGACTGAGTGTAGCGAAATGGTTTGTTTTGAGGGAGAAAGTGTAAGTATGACAGACTTGATGGAAGAATAAAAGATAATATCTAGAGGAAAATCTTCCAGACTGCAGGTTGAATGCACTGTCTCTCCTCGGGAATTAGTCCACTAGAAAACTTTCTTAAAAAAGAGAATTCTGGTGAAACTAACAGGATATTCTCTAGGCGATAAATTCTTGATCCGAGATCCTACAAAGGAATATGTATAGTACATATATTTGGATAAGAGATTTGGTGCCCAGCCACATTAAAAATATCCCGACCCAATAGTGTTTATTAATTATGGCTCTGCCCCCAGGGTGTAGATTTATGTTACTAAAACTATACAACCCATTTAAATATAATAATAATAATAGCCCCTTCAGTCATAACTGACTATGGGAATGCGCCCCTGAGGTGACAGCCCTCAGCTGCTTATTTTCCTGGTGCTCCTTTCGACGTTTTCTCCTCACCTCTGCTTCTTGTGTGAGCCTCTCTTCGTCCAATCTGAGGTGGCGCCGTAAATAGCATCGCCACTTAGTGCGATCGGCAGCTTTATCCTCCCATGTTGCTGGATCCATGTCCAGTGCCCTCATATCTCTCTTGCACACATCTTTGAACCTCAGCTGTGGTCGCCCAACTGTTCTCTTGCCCTCTGCTAATTGTCCGTAGAAGATATCTTTTGGGATGCGACCATCATCCATGCGGCGAACATGGCCAAGCCAGCGAAGTCTGCGCTGTCTAAGAAGCGTATACATACTTTGAAGGCCAGCACGTGACAACACCTCGACATTTGTCACTTTATCTTTCCACGAGATGCCGAGGATGCGGCGTAGACACCGCAAATGGAAGGTATTGAGCCTTCTTTCTTGCTTAGCATAGGTCGTCCAGGTCTCGCTGCCATATAGGAGTGTGCTGGTGACGCAGGCATTATATACCGCAGCTTTGGTCTTCATTGTGAGTTTAGAGTTTCCCCAACACGCGATGTGAGGCGGGCAAAGGTAGCTGCAGCTTTGCCAATGCGGCTGTCGATTTCTGTATCCAGTGAGAGTTTGTCATTGATGGTAGACCCTAGGTATGTGAAGTGGTGCACCACTGCCAATTCATAGTTATCGATAGTGATAACTGGTGCAGCACCCACATCCTGACTCAGCACATTCGTTTTCTTTAGACTTATTGTGAGGCCAAAGTCCTTGCATGCTTTAGTGAAGCGATTCATCAAGCTCTGAAGCTCCTGTTGGCTTTGAGTGACGACTGCAGCATCATCAGCGAACAACAAGTCTCTTATAGTGACCCTTCTGATTTTTGTTTTTGCCTTCAGCCTTGAAAGATTAAACAGACGGCCATCTGACCTAGTGTGAAGGCATATTCCTTCAGTTGCATCTCTGAATGCATGTTTCAAGAGTAAGGCAAAGAAGATTCCGAAGAGGGTCGGAGCCAGAACACAGCCTTGTTTAACGCCACTTCGTATATCAAAGGGCTGTGACATGCTTCCAGCATATTGGACTGTTCCCTTCATGCCGTCATGGAATGACTTTATCATTTCCAGCATTTTAAAAGGGCAGCCTATTTTCAGGAGGATTTTAAAGAGTCCATCCCTACTAACCAGGTTGAATGCTTTTGTGAGGTCTATAAAGGCGATATATAATGGTCTTTTCTGCTCTCTTGATTTTTCCTGAAGCTGGCGGAGAGAGAAGATCATGTCTGTTGTTGATCTGCCAGCTCGGAATCCACACTGTGACTCTGGATATATGCGCTCAGCTAACTTATGTAGTCGCATTAAGATGACTTTGGCAAAAACCTTACCAACAATACTAAGAAGAGAGATGCCTCTGTAGTTATTGCAATCACTTCTGTCTCCTTTATTTTTATACAGTGTTACAATCTTGGCATCTCGCATGTCTTGAGGAATAGTTGTCTCTTCCCAGCACTGGCACAGCATCCTATGCAGGGGATGTAATAGCGTGCTCTTACAGCATTTGATTAAATCAGGAGGAATCCCATCACTGCCTGGTGCTTTGCCAGAGGCCAAGCTATCAATGGCCTTGCTGAGTTCCTCTAATGTTGGTTCGGCATCCAGCTCCTCCATAGTTGGCAGACTGTTGACACCATCAAGGGCTGCAGGCGTACGGTATTGTCTCTAGCGTAAAGCTCAGAGTAGTGCTCGACCCACCTCTCCATCTGCTTACCCTTATCGGTTAGCTTCTCTCCGCTGATGGTTTTTAGCGGTGCCGTCTTACTTTTTATGGGGGCCAAGTGCTTTCTTTATACCGTCATACATTTGTCTAATGTTGCCTGTTTGCGCTGCGATCTGGATGCTCTCACTGAGCTGGAGCCAGTAGTCATTTGCACAGCGTCGAGCAGTTTGTTGAACTTTGCTTCTCGTAGCCCTCAGGATCTGTAGGGTTCTGGCACTCGGTGAACGTTTGTATTCATTCATAGCACTGCGCTTAGCTTCAATGACAGGTGCCATCACATCTGATGAAGCATCAAACCAGTCATTTGACTTTGCTGTTTTCTTACCAAAGGTGGCAAGTGCAGTACTTTGAATGGTGTTCCGTAGATGCTCCCAGTTCTCTGTAATAGTATCACCATGCTGAGGGCTACTGAGCACTTTCTCGAAGGTCGCAGTGAATTGAGCGATCATGAAAGGGTCTGACATCTTGCTGGTATCAATGCGTGGTTTCCCTTCATGTCTGACACGATAGAGTTTTCTTGGTTGTGCTCTCATTTTGCAGCAAACCAAGGAGTGATCTGTATCACAGTCTGCACTATGGTACGAGCGCGTGGAGAGCACAGACCTGAGGAGTGGCCTTCTGACGAGAATCAGGTCAAGTTGGTGCCAGTGCTTGGATCGTGGGTGTCTCCATGACACCTTATGCTGGGGTTTTGTCTGAAAGTAGGTGTTGGTCACGCAGAGGTCATGGTGAACGCACAACTCTAAGAGCCGTTGTCCATTTTCATTCATCTTGCCAATACCAAACCTGCCCAGACATGAAGGCCATGAAACATTATCGGCACCCACTCTAGCGTTAAAGTCACCAAGGAAAACAAGCTGTTCTTGCCTAGGTATGCTTTTGATAATTGCTGTTAGATTCTCGTAGAACTCATCTTTAGCTTCTGAGGCAGAGTACAGAGTAGGAGCATACACACTGACAAGGGTGATGGGACCTGTGCTAGTTTGCAGGCGGAGCGTTAACAGGCGTTCTGATCCATTCTCGCCAGGTTCAACTATTTTAGTTAGCGATTTTTTGACCGCAAAACCTACTCCGTGTTCTCTAGCTTTATTAAGATCTTTCCCTTGCCAATAAAAATGTGTAGTCCTTCTCGCTCACCGTTCCAGAGCCCGCCAGGCGCGTTTCCTGAAGTGCAGCTATATCCACCTGAAGTCGTTTAAGCTCATCATTAATTATGGCTGTCTTCCTTACATCGTTTACATCCTGTAGGTTTTCGGATAGTCCAGTCAACATAGTCCGGACGTTCCAGCATCCCAATCTGAGAGTTTGCTTATTTCTATTTTTTCGATAATTGCTTGGTGCAAAATTTTCTGTCCACAGTTCGGGTTTGACCCTAATCCCCATGCACCCAATGGGGAAAGCAGACAGTGGCGTGACAACACCTTATTGACTGGGGGCTGCCCAGCTTGAAGCGGGCGGTAGCTGTCCAGTGAGATCCTGGAACCTCTCCCACTGTCGGAAGTAGCCCCTGGCGCCATGCCCTACGCCAATTGGGCAAAATGCTTATAACCGGTAACTGCTACTTCCCGTGTTTTGCCGACACCTATAGGGTGAAGCTGGAGTGTCCTCTCCAGGGCGCGAGCTTGGGCACAGTTATATGGAGATCAAGCTGTTGCCCATGCAGCATGTTCCCCCTCTCCACACAGCCGGTAGATCCAAAGGAACGGCAGTAGCCGATACAGTTTGGTACCAGCCATGTCGCAGGAGTTGCCAGAATAATGTCGAATCGACATTAGACTGCCTTAGGGACTCCGACTCCGGATTTATCCTCAGGGTTTACTCCCGAAGCCAATTCCATAAATGGATATTCCCGCAAGGCAGCGGTGGTTTGAATTCAGAGTTCCTTCTCTTAGATAAGCTACCAACCAAGGATCACGAGCCCTATCTGCCCGAAGCTGCTGGTTTTAAGGCGCCAGTCGCTCGCCTTTGCCCCTTCTCCCGTCAGTGGAAACAGTTCCGCCGGGCTCAAATTGAGCCACACATGAAGGCCGGGAGCTGGACTTGGTTGTCAGAGGCTGTTTGAGGCGCGTGCCATAGAAGTATTTTATCTGCAGTGAGAGCTTATCCTCACTACAACTCCCGGCAATAACAACCTTTGGAACCCATTTAAATATTACAAAGAAAATAACAACAGACTCTGTTATGTAAAGTTTACAAAAATGAAGATAGAATCTCACATTATATTCAAATGTACAACTATATGTTCCCTAATCTATGAATGGTTCTGAACCATGTCAGAATTAATTTGTCATCATAGGACACTGGGAATATTCTGTAGTGGTTCTGCTGGCATGTTAAATTACTCATCTCTGATGATGCTGAACTTTTGTAGTCTTGTTGCCAGGGGTTCAATCTGTCCCAGCACTCCAGGTCCAGTATGGCAAGTTCTTTTTAGGGTTTCAGAGGATGGCAGGTTGCTTCCTCTGTCAGGGCGCATCACCAGCTGGGATGGATTAAGTCGGATCTCGAGAACACTGCTTATGGTTAGGTCTCCTTGTATGACAACCTGGTAGGACTGGATTGACAAACAACTGAAGCTTCATTAGCAGTCATGCCAGAGAAGTCATTTCCCATAACTGCTGGACGCTAATCGTCCATCAGAAATCTAACGAACATTCATAGTTAACATCAATAACAAGGTGCTATCTATTATCTATGAAATACTATAGCATAACTGATGTTATAAGCAAAAAGGTGGATCTCAACCTATATCTGACTTCCAGCTTGTTTACCGCAGGGATTTTCAACATATGGGCTGTTAACTTCACCAACTGTGAAGTTTGGGGCAGTGGTCATCAAAAGTTTGAGAACCACTGGTCTACCTTGTGCCCATAGAGCAGTAAATTCAATGTGGGGTCACTGTCAACAATGGTTTGAGAACCACTGGGTAATAGTTTTCTATTCTGCTGTAACATGCTGGGGTGTCATTGCTGCCAAGGTTTGAGAACCACTGAATTACAAGTCAGTCAACATATTCATTTATAAAATTGACTACAGTGCTGTTGCCCATCATTACATAGTTCTATGTTTATGTGATAGGCATTCATATACCTTGATAATACCATCATAACACAGGATACATGCACATTAACACATTAAAACCTAATAAGGATAGTTCAGAAATCATCAGCAGGGTATATGTATAGAAAGAATATTCCTAACTGAAAACACTAATATCCCAATCAAGAACAAGGGATAAGAAATGTGAACAAGAACATACTTATCAAGTTTGTATGATTGTGACTAAAGAACAATGGAACATTATAAGAAATAGGAAGTAAGTATACGGACTCCTAGTATTTTCCTGTTCTGCTTAGTTCAGTAGTACACATCCCACAGTAACAATTTATGTGAGTAACTGACCAGCGAACTCATGCATTAAATTTGTTGAGTAGCATGTATACAATGAAATAACACTTTGTCACTGAAAGGAAATTCCATGTAGAACTTTGCTTAACAAAATATACTGCAATATGCTGCTGATGAATGAATGATTATTATTTATGTATTCAAATAAACAATATTAGATCACTTACTCGCTCAGCTAAGATCCATTGCTGTTTAAAACTAGACAGTTCCTTGACAGGACCTTTTTTTCCCAGCTGGTCTGCCGGCTAATGAGAGAATGGCGCCTAAGTTGGCTGGGTTTTAAATTCAAGCCGGTCTGCCAGTCTAGGCTGCCGTTTCAAGGATCCCACCTAAATTCTATACCTGAAGTAAGTTTGACATTTCGTTCCTACCAACAACACACACACACACACACACACACAGTTAACCGGTACTTGGGAGGTCAAAAGTCAAAAGACAATATACCGCGCTGTCTATCCGTTGGTTAAACTGTAATTATTCAGGGAAAAACCCCTGTTCCTTTACTGCCGTTTAAAAGTTCACAGCGAAGTCAATGACTTTCGCTGGCGAAGTGAATAATTTATTGCTCCTGGCCGTGAGAATCCTGAGCTAGTAAAATACTGTGAACTATAAGACTAAAGAGAGAGAGAGACTTTCGGTTTCTTGTCTAGTGTTAGGGGAAATTTGTAGAGGAATAAAATAATAGACAGAAGACAAAGTCGGTGAGAAGTCGTTCCACGACACTGAGTAAAAGGTGATCTACCCAGTCTGACACATAGACGCTCAGAAATGACAGCTAGCGTTTTTACACAAACTCAAATTCGGAATTCTTGCCTTGGAAATGTAAAATGACGTTAAGGTAAGGTCGTCCCATAGCAGAAACTACCGTAGTTGGGTGGTGTGGTAGAGACTACACTATACTAGGTTCAGCGTTATGAGGTGAAGTGACCAGCTCCCTTCTTCCCTGTCTTTCCTTCCCCAACTCAAGCACAGTTTTCTTCACTATGTCAAGGGTACAGTCAGGTACCTGATTACTGGGGTCGGTGTGACTAGTATGACGTCAGCCTCGAATTCTAGAGGTACTGGGTTCGATTCCCAGTAGAGGGAATATAATTTATGGAAATATTTATTTCAGAACCAGTGGTCATAATAATGTCATACTACCCACCACCCAACCCCCCAATCTCCTGGCTAGTGAGATCGACTACCCAATCTCCACGAATAAGGGCGAAAAAAATTGGAGGTCCCGTGTGAAAATTATGCATGTTAAAAATCCCACGGCAGTTGCAAATTGTAAAGAGTAGGCCATAAGGCAAAATTTAAAAATTAGAAACCTACCCACCACAAAAATATTTATAAAATATGTGATTCCTGTATACACACAAATTGGATTCTCGCCGGTGCTACGGGGTTCGTGCAGTTTCTGAGATCCTCCCTGTGTGATCTAAGGGAGGAGATCGGAGCACGGATGGAGTTGTCCGAGTGCAATGATGATAGTCCTTAAACCAAAAAAGCAAACCAAACCCGATTACAGCTAGGTAGACTGCAGCGTGACGTCACTAGGTTTTGGTCACGGTACCCTCTAACCGCTTACCCGATCGGAAACTAAATGAAATTGCAAGAATATTTTCCGGACATACTATTATGCAACTTTTTTTCCGTTATCAACCATGTCTCTTTAGGATAGTCCCAACTACGATGGTTTAGCCATGTCTTATGGGAATGGGAGAAAATCGGCTACCACGACAAGTATGGGAAACTAAGAGCCAGGGATCCAGACCTACAGGACGACCCAGAGCCAGCTGCGAGGACAACGTTAAACAATGTCTGAAGGATCGGGGACTACACTGGAACCATGCCAGGAGGAAGACAGCCGATAGGATATTATGGCGCTCTCTCTAGCGAATCTCTACACCCCATGGTAAAAGAGGAACGACTACGTAATCGATATTTTCTCTGTCCATCATATTTTACGTAGCTTCTCAAGTATCTGTTTCCAAACTCTCGTTGCGCTTTCTAACTAAAAGTTGTCTTGTGTGTATGTGTGTGTGTGTGCGCGCGCGCGGGCGTGCGCGCGCGTGCGTGTGCGCCACAAGTAATATTTAACAACAAGCAAGCAACCCGCCAAAACGTGACTGGCAAATAATTACTTTGTACTCTTTCTGCTGCATATCCTGACGTCGGTACTAATTCTCTTCTGGTCATTTCATTCCTTTCCATTCCAGTTCAACTTTCTCTGTGTAGTCAAACTTATCAGGACTTACAGTCAATGGTCAATGCACCATGAAAAAAAAAAAAAAAAAAAAATTGAAAAACAAGCGCGCTTTTTAAATGGACTTTTAAATTAGCTTTCACGGTGCAATGCGTGCCATTTCCGTATTATTCTAAAAATGCAGCATGAAAAGATTGAAAGTCGTGTGCATTTTTAAAATGGGTGTTAAATTTAGTTTTAACGCTGGTTTGAGCGATGTTCCCGTATTTTCCCGGAAAAACTAATGGGATCTTTTTCATTGGTCGTTACAGGGCGTTTACTTAGACAATTAGTAATATGGGGGATAGATGCAGTTTCTGATTACAATACTGAAGGTGGCCACTGAAAGAAATAACATTTTCTAGTGTAAATAGCTCACATCAGACGGCTGATTCTGTATGAAACTAACTTCTGCTTTATACTTCATTAGACACTGATGGATAAAATAAATGATAAGCGCTTAAGCGCCCCACGCTTTTGTCAATTTGATGTTACATTTATTGACTGCATGCTATAAACTCCTTGAAAAATTATTTGTGGCTTTTTGGTGCATTAAAAGCGTGTGTTTAAAATATTTTTTTTACCTTTGATTTATTGTCCCATCTCCTCGCGCTTTGTCGTCCCGTCCTCTCATGCTGTGTCGTCCTGTCTTCTCATGCTGTGTCGTCCCGTCCCCTCATGCTGTGTCGTCCTGTCCCTTGGTGGTTGTGTCTAATAATCTTCATCTTGTCCACTCTACTTTCTCCAATCAGATCACTTTAATATCCTTTTTTAATGTTTCATATGCGTAATATTAAAAAATTTGACACAAGACAATATTATTGAAGAAGAACAAGAAAAGATTCTTCTCTCGCTTTTACAATAAAAGTCTTAGAACCGTTCATCAGAACGTCGGGGGATTCCTAGCGAGCTACCAGCAGCAATCGTTGAGCACACAAATTTCCGATAAACCGCCCTTTTTCATTGTTCAGACAATTTAGAACTTTTTCAATCAACTAAGCTGTTTTAGAAATTTAACAGAAAGCTGTGAACTGGCCAAACTCTCCAGACTAAATGTTAGCCCCGCCCAGTGGCCTAACAAAGCGGGCAAACTCAACTGTCAATCTTTCTCTACTCCACCTCTCCCACGTGCCAAATCGGAGAAGTTTCCCGCCTGTTCTCAATGTTCGTTTTCTGATTTCTGCTTCGAATATTTCTTCATATAGTTGAGTTACGGGATAATCTCTTTATCCCCCCCCCCCCCCCCATACCTTTGTAAGTTTGCTGATGAGGATGCGACGTTGAAAAAACTCACGTCTCCGTTTTCATTAACCCGATAATGACCAGTGACGTTTTTATATGACAAAGGACGCGTCTCCGTTCTAAATAGCACTCAATTTATTCCCTCCTGACCACTCTTTTTCATTTAACTGACCTTCATTAGTGTTTCCATTTCTCTGAAAGCTACAAAATTAGAAAAAGACCTACCCACCACAAAAATACTTATAGAATGTGTGATGATTCCTATATACACACACATTGGGATCCTCTCCGGTGCAACGGAGTTCGTGCACTGCGCTGAGAACCTCCTGGTGTGATCGATGGGAGAAGATCGGAGCACTGATGGAGTTGTCAGTGTGCAATGCAGATGGTCCTTTACACTTTAAATCCCAGCAAACGATATATTGGCTTGCATGATTGTTCTATCGGGACGAGTGAACACTTTTTCGGCTTATTTTGCTTGGTGTCGAAAGAGTTAAAACCAAAACCAATCCATTTCTCCCCATCTCATTTTCTGACTCTCATTATGTATCTCATTATAGATCTCATTATATATCACTCTTTTCCTAACACTTGCTACAAACAAATATTTATTTACACGTCCAGCTTCATCAATGTTATTACTTTATTGCTGTTCTTTTAACGCTCAATTCTACCAAAATGTAAATGGGTACCTGGCTTTGTTCTTAAGTTAGGGAAAGAAAAGGCAGCGAGGAAGGGAACATGTCACCCCTCCCTTGATGTTGGACCTAGTGTAGTGAAGTCGGTAACACTTCACCTCCTTTGGCGGTATCTGCTATGGGCCTACCTTTACTGTTCTTTTTTAAATCAGTATCTACAGGTAATTGAAAAGTCAGTTCAAAGTGTTATTGTTTCACTTTTATCCAAACAGTTTATGTGGAACAATTACAATAAAGATAATTAACTACCACTAAATGACAGAAAATGCTTCGCATTATTAGCATTACAACTCAAGTGAGATCCGCATTGTTCAACACATGATTGATTTCACACTGGACAGCCATTTTTGTTTTCCTGTCCGCGTAACGTCTGTTTACCGGCCATACTAAATTTTATTTTACTTTCTTCTGTTTCTGGAAATAATAAAACAATAAAACAAACACTTCTTATTCAAATTGCGGCTATTGCTCAATAGTTTAGCATTTGTTTCGTGTATATCCAGTGTATATGTGACCATATAAAAATTTAAAAATAGGAATCGACTTTTCAATAACCCTATATACATTTTTCCGCAAATGTATTCCGTTGCGCATATACAGTGTCTTTCACAATTATGTACACACACTTGGCATGCTGATAACTCAATTATCATCAGAAATAGAATTATGGTATTTTCACATTTAAAGTCATACATTTTCAAATTGTCGATGATCCGCAACAATACATTGTTCACAGCAATGAACAACTGACTGCCGATCTGTTTTGTTGCTTAATAAAAAGTGAAACATACCGTTTTAATTTGATGTCTCAGGTCCCTCACTGTGCGTGTTGTGAGATGAGCTCAACCTTCAATAAAAAAAAACCTCACGAGTAATAATTATCTAATGGTATTATTAATTTGTATCTAGTATTATTCCGATCTACTATTTTTATTTGTAAAAGTTGTTTATATTTGGATATGCGCCCTAATATAACCGACAAGGACATTTTTTTTTTTTTTTGGAAATCTTGCAAAATAGCAAAATTCTATGTTAAGTAATGTGTGACTTCTATGCATTCGAAGTGTGTATACATAATTTTGAAGTACTTTGTATGCTTTGTTTATTTAATTGCTCCTAATGCGTACATTACCACTGTTCTTACTGCTGTGCCCAGGAAGCAACGAGATAGGAGACCTGATCACTGGCGACACTTCAATGGTTAAAGATGCTTCATGTAAAAAGCCACTTGTGAACACGCATAATTCCGCCTCTTAGCACCGCTTTAACCCTCTTAATACGGACGTAAAACGACGTAATTACACGGTGAAACTACTTCGTTCATTACACTTGTGATCATCTGCTGTTTGATTGGATGAATTTGAGTGGCGTGCGTAACCGAGTGAGTATGAAGCTGATAGATTGATGGAATCAAAGAGTGAGTGAGTGAGTGGTTGAGTGAGTGAGTGATTCAGTCAGTCAGTGGGTTAGTGGATGAGTGAATCAATGATTAAGTGACCTGCCAGTAAAGACAAGACAGTACAAGACATCATCAATGAATGAAAACAACGATATAGAAGATGCGTGGAACATTTTAAGGAAGTTATACATTTGAACCAGCCTTGACTGGTTAATATATATATATATATATATATATATATATATATATATATATATATACATATACATATATATATATATATATATATATATATATATATATATATATATATATATATATATATATATATATATATATATACTGAAGCACATTAAAAACGCACCACTATTATATATACTGATGCCGAGAAGCTGGAAATAAAAGTGTGGGAATGGATTTTCCCCGTGTTTGTCATGAGGTAGAGAGCGAATGGCTGCTGGAATGGAAAGTGCATGATTCAACCCACGGGTTTGTGTACAGATTACATGAATACAATACAATGAAAGTTACACGTGCAACACGATTCCCAACAGCTATGACCCTGAAAATGTGTACGCGTTGTGGCAGTGCCCAATGGGCTGATCACCCGTTGGCTTGTCACACCGATTACGGAAACAACGGCAGATGGATCTATTTGTTGTTGCCCTAAAGACGTCGCTAGGCGTGATGGGAAACTACAACAGAGAAAATCAATCTGCTGTTGCCCTTAAGACGCCACAAGGCGTGATGGCCTCTGACTGCTTGGTCGGTCTTTGGCTAAGGACGGAAGAAGAAGAAGAAGTTGTGGCAGTATACTCGGTATAAAAAGGCCGTTGAGACAAAACATCCAGTACATGTGCTTGAGATGCCACGACTATCTTAAAACGACCGCCAACGAGAAATTGGTATGTTGGAGACCGGAATGAGCTCGCGGGCCATTGCCAGAAGGATGAATTGCCACCACAGCACTATTGTACGTCTCAATGAACGTTACGGAACCACTGGCAGTACCCGGGATAGACATTGGAGTGGCCAACCACGAGTTACTAACCCTGCGCAAGATCGTCATATTGTGCTGAGTCACCTAAGGAATCGTTCTCTCCCGGCAAGTCAAACAACAAGAGCAATAGTGGGTAGACGTGGGCAAGTCTCTCGAATGACAGTCATACGACGACTCAGAGATACAGGCCTTACTGCAAGACGATCTTATGTTGGGCCAAACTTGACTCACAGACATCGTCATCAGCGCCTGCAATGGGCAGAGCAACATGTCAGATGGACTAGACTGCAGTGGAATGCTTTCCTATTCACAGACGAGAGCAGATTCAACATATCCTTTGCTGATGGACGTATGCGGATTTGGCGACGGTGTGGAGAGCGCTTTGCAGATTGCTGTATTCGTCAGCACAACCAATTTTTAGGTGGCAGTATTCACATTTGGGGAGGATTCAGTTTTCACCATCGCTTGCCTCTTCACGTCTTCCGTGGAAATGTTAATGCTGTGACATATCGAGATGAGGTTCTGGATGCATTGGTTGCTCCTGCGTTCACAAATTATCCAGACTTGCAGCTTCTCCAGCAGGATAACGCACGTGCGCACACCGCATGCATTACGCAGAAATATCTACAGCAGCAGAACATTGTGACGATTGATTGGCCTGCCCTATCACCAGACATGTCCCCTATAGAACATCTGTGGGACGAGCTTGGACGCAGAGTCTACAGGCAAGGTTCTCCGCTAATCTGCAACAGCTCGAAGCTCCTCTTACACGTGAATGGGACTTGATTCCCCGGAATTTCCATCAGAGACTTGTGCGTTCTATGCGGAGCCGCTGCCAACTCGTTTGCAAGCACACGGTGGACATACCAGATACTGAGGATAGTGTGAATGAATTTTTTTAATTGGTTACATTTTTGGTTTTCTCCCTTGCCTGCACAGAATGCAATGAATTTCATAACATTCAAATGTACAAATTAATGACCAGCATGGATTCATAGGAAAATGAATAAAGATTCCAAATATGTTAACTTGTAAACACTTATATTTACATTTCACACTCTGTTCCTGGATTATACAGGTGGTGCGTTTTTAATGTATATATATATATATATATATATATATATATATATATATATATATATATATATATATATATATATATATATATATATATATATATATATTATATATATATATATATATATATATATATATATATATATATATATATATATATATATATATATATATATATATATACAGGGTGATTATAAAGTTCTTGTGCAACTTTAAACTGTAATAGTTTTACCCACTATAATCGGCACAAACAAGTGTAAAAGTATAATTTGTAAAGTTAAAACTGTTATCTACTTATCAAAACCACATTCCTTAGATGAACGTAAGGTCAAAATACAAATGCGATTCACTAAGCAGCAACTGGAGAATGTTTTCAGTGAGTCAGAAAATCGAATTGAGCGCTGTCACGAAAAGATGGCCTGTTATGTTGAAGTGTCCACACTGTCTTAGGTTCAAGCTAAATAGATCATGCTTTCAAAGCCACTCTGACCCCCTAAACACACTGACATGGACTATATATACAAGGGGATTGACATAAGTCTTGGGCCTGACCATGAAGGAGTCACAGGAGGAAGATGAAACTTGGCACATTTAAAGTTCATCATATTTGCACTGAATGTGTAAAGTATGAGTTTGTTTCTTCAATGGGTTTTCCCGCTACGGTGCACGGCGCAATGTACCCTATTGACCGGATCTGCTGCTCCAAAGATTTGACAAAACAATGGAAAAGAAGGAGGCCAGAGCTGTGATAAAATTTCTGATGTTTCAGGGAAAAACACCTAAAGAAATACACAGGGAGATGGAACCAGTGTTTCGTGATTCTTGTCCTTCATATACTTCGGTAAAAAAACTGGTGCCAACAGTTTAAGTGCGGCCGCTGAAATGTTAGTGATCTGCAAAGATCTGGTAGACCAGCCTCAGAGTGCAACGATGAAAATGCAACAAGAGTGAAGAAAATCATTGAGCAGGATCAAAAAATGACAATTGTGGAGATAGCTAGTAGAGTAAAACTAAATGAAAGAACAGTTTATAGAATTTTACACAACAGACTGAACACGAGAAAAGTGTGTGCACGCTGGGTTCCGCGACTGTTGACACGTGAACAGAAGCAAACGAGGGTAAATTGCTGTCAACAGTTGCTCAAAAAGTTTCAGTCAAAAAATGTTTTGGAGACCATGGTAACAGTAGATGAGACTTGAGTACACCATTATGACCCCGAATCCAAAATTGCCAGCATGCGATGGAAAACCCCGGGCTCCCCAACACCTGTCAAGCCGAGGGCGCAGAAATCTGCAGGAAAAGTGATGCTGATTGTTTTTTGGGATGGCAAAGGTGTCCTTATGAAAGATTATCTGCCTCGTGGCAACACAGTTAATGGACTGTACTATGCAGATCTTCTCACAAAACTAAGAAAGGTTGTGACCAGGAAACGAGGGATAACACGCACTCAAAATCTTCCTTTGCTTCAAGACAACACGCCCTCTCACAAAACACGGCTTGTGCAGCTAGCAGCCAACGATTTGAATATTGAAATTCTTACACACCCACCATATTCTCCAGATTTGGCTCCATCAGACTTTTTTCTATTCCCAAATCTTAAAAAACAGCTAAAAGGAAATCATTTTGACAGCGATGAAGAGGTTATACTGGCTTGTGATGACTGGTTTAGTTTGAAAAATAGGGTGTTCTACTCCCAAGGTCTTTTCAAGGTCAAGCAGAGATGGCAGAAGTGTGTCAATTCAGACTGTGGCTATTCTGAAAAGGAATAAACACTATACAAAATTTCAGCTCTCTGTGACATGTCCTTCATGGTCAGGCCCAAGACTTATGTCAATCCCCTTGTAAGTGACTGGAGCAATACCTACAAGGATTTAAAGATTTGTTGGAGAGATTCCTCTGAAGGATTCATAAGTAGTCGGCAGGTGAAAGGAAATATTGCAATCTTCCCGTTTTCGAGTAACATGTCGAGAGCATGGCCAAATCTGAAGTCTCTGGTGAGCTATTTGGGCGAACTTTCTTTTTCTTGCCTGCGGTGTGACGATCGAAACTTCACGTTCATTGAGGAGATGAGAAACGAAACAGAAGGGGCAACAATCGAAACTTTGATGCACTGAATAAAACAAAGAGGGGAGAAAACCTTTGCAGACGATATCGTTGTCAACGATATGGACACGTAAGATTCTTAAGCAGCTGTGCTTTTAGAAAAAAATAAGCACCTTACACTTTTTATTTTCCCACCCCTAAGACGAGAACGGGAAATGCAGACACAATGCACACTCTACTCTCAAGAGGGCTTCCTTCCCTCTCGCTAAACGTCTCTCAACGTTGTCTGACAGGCCAGCTCTCTGTCTTATAACTTCTGACCCCTGCCAGTTCTAGAAATCCAATATTGCGCATTAACAGGGGCAAAGCGGGACAAACGAGGTTGACAGATTACAGGCCCGCCTCTTAAATTATTGTATAAACACTATTGGAGTGTAACCCCTGTCTCTCGGGATAGTGGAATCGCCGAACACGCCCATCCGATGTCTAAAATATTCCGACTTCCAGCAGACACGTTTCCAATGCTAAACTCACGGCAATATACGGAAAGGCCGATGCGAGGTCAATATCAAAAGACAGTAGCAAAATACCATGCATTGCTTTTCAGAGTACCGTAATATACAATTCCCTACAGTGCAACACAATACACAGCAATATAATACATTTACTAAATAGACAAAGTGGGAGACAAATACAAAGCGCTCAAAATGAAAAGGGTCCTTAGCGACGATCTAGTAGTGTACACAACAAAAGAAAGAGTGGAGTACTTTAAATTTAATACTATTACAACATCTAATGAGTATGTTAATTGTAGTGCAATATATTTACGTAAAATGTTTAAAAAATTTACACAGATTATAACTTCCATCTAGCAAGTCAACATAGAAATAAGCCGAACTATAGTGCGTTTCAAAAAGATCGGTCGACGATTGACTTCAAATATCTCCATATTCCTTGCACTGATAAACATGTTTTTTTGCATGTGGTCTTATATTTTCAATGTCCCAAAGTTTTTATAAAATTCAATGTTGCAGGTAGTGTTCTTTTCTTGCAACGGCTAATTCCTTTGATCTTTTTTAACGAAGTAATTATTTTGTCCTGGAAGAAAATAATTTACCGTAAATGAAGGAAGTTGCATATTTTCGGCATAGGCGTCTATACAATTCGAATGGTAGAGGGGTGTGTTAACTGATTACTACGTGAGGTCCTTTTTTATTTCTTCGAAATATTTGAGAGAATAATAACGCCTATTCGTTGTAAATGTTACTTTTTATACTAAAAAGTGAATGGATGCATGAAGAGGTGAAAGTACTGTGTATGTTAAAAATAAAAGTGAAATCGCGGAGATAAAAAGGAAATGAATTGGTTTACATATACACATAGATGTAGGAGAAAACATATAAGGTATTTACACATTTATTCTGAGTCAGACGAGTCTAACATATATTCTCGGCTGAACGAACGACAGTCCATCTTTTTTCCAATAGTCATTTTCCTCTCTTAAGACATGGTCTTCACATTTACACCAATAATCTTTGTCTATCTGCGAGAGGGCGGCATATGTTAGTTCTTTCATATTGCATAGTTTGAAAGTTTTATTTTCAGCTGCCACCTGTCCTTTAACTTTTGCCCAAACGAGTTCAATTGGGTTTAAATGTGAATGATCAGTTGGCAGTCTCAAACACATATGACCATGCTGTTGAATCAACTTATCTATATGGAATATCTTGGTCTGTTGTGATTTCTTAACAAGGGACAGTAATTCAGGTTTCAGAAACCCCTCGTTAAATGGAATGTCTTCTTTTCTGAGCCAAATCTTTATAGCATCTTTTGTACTCGAAGATGTCGGGATTTTTTCTTCTTCTGCCGCACCGTTGTGGTATGATGCGTTGTCCATTATCAGACAGGATGGTCTGTCTAGGGACGGAAGAAGAGTATTTTCAATCCACTCTCTAAATATGTTACCGTTCATCTCGGTATGATAGTTCCGGTTGTCCGTATAATTGGAAGTGAAAATAAGTTCAGCATTTTCCACTAGCCCATTATGTCTGCTGCCTGCATGTGCCATTATCAGACGTTGTCCTGTTCCACTGGGTACACATCTTTTAATCGTTCCATCTGATAACTGCCATTCCTTTTCACTTGTGTGGTGAGCATTGATCCAAGTTTCATCCACATACACAATATCATAATCTTGATTACGCATTTCCCGTACTTCACGTAAATATTTACTTCTCATAGATACTAAATGCGGCTTCTCGCAGATGGCGTTTCTTCCACTAGCGTACTTCCTAAACGTAAAGCCAATGCTTCTAACAGTTCTCCATAATGTTGATTTCGACACATCAATGGGATTGTGTGTTCTCAGCCGAATTTTCAGTTTTCTTAGTGTAAAAGTTTCTTTGGAATTGAACATTCTACAAATCTCGCTTCTAATCACATCCCTGTCAAAACTATCTACTACTTCCTTTCTTCCTTGCGTCCTGGTATTGATTGAACTGAAAATTCCATTAGCTTTGAGTAATTGATGAAATGAGCGTTTACTTAAACCCAAAGCGTGAATAGTTCTCTTTTCAGGATTTGAGAGACTCCGATACAGTTTACCACGCTTAGCTTCTCTGCAGAAATATTTATACATCTTCACTGCCATTGTATGCAGTGTAAGGAACTTGACTTTCATACCCATTGTATTACAGACCTAGAATATCGCAAGATAAGCCTATGCACTGAACACACCGGAAGGATCAATTTAATGTTCAAAACAGTGCGGCAGTGAGCTGAAACACGGGGAAAATCACGTGAAATACGTTCAAGATGTTAAATCGAAATAGCTCACAAATATGAAGGGGTAAGCCCTCTCAATACACGGTTGGACTAGGAGGTGGTCGATTTTGTATATTAAATAAAGAAAATTTAAAACCATAAGTTTGTTAACGAGGAAAATGTCCCCCTCGGGACATAGCGATCATTAGGTCATATGCAAAGTTGCAACAATTACGATCAAGTGCTTGCAAAGATATTGAATATTAAACAGCGGCAAACATTGTGAAACGCACTATAGTAGTAATTATAAGTAGACAATCAAGGGGAGAACACCAAAAACCGGAAATCTTATGGCTACGAGTTCAATTTAATCATTTTCTTCTTTTTTTTTTTAATTGTATGTGTGTTTTTCACATGTTTGATCTCTGAGTGTTGGCAATGTTTGATCTCTGAGTGTTGGCAATGTTTGATCTCTGAGTGTTGGCAATGTTTGATCTGTGAGTGTTGGCAATGTTTGCAGCAATAAGTTTAATCATCTTGTTGATGGGAGACGCGGAAGCGCAGTGGTTAGCGCACTGGCGTCCTAGCTCGATGGTCCATGGTTCAATCCCCAGTTGAGGTGGGATATTTTAGACCGCAAACGGCTCTGGGGTTCACCCAGCCTCATGAATTGGATACCAGAGCAACTCCGGGAAGGTTAAGGCAGCCGGCATGATGTTGACCACATCACCCCAGTGTGCCGATGGTCAAGAAAATATGGGCCTAACACCGTATTCCCAATATGCCTCAATGGGTGTGTAACGGGATCCTTTAATTTTACCTTACCTTTCTTGTTGATGACTATGTTTGTAGAATTATGTAACCTCTCTCTCTCTGGCTGATGACTATTGTTGCAGCACTGTGTTTATTACTCGTATGTAGTTGATGACTATGTTTGTAGCAATTGTTTTATCTCTGGCTGATGACCACGCTATCAGCAACTGTTTTATCTCTGCCTGATGACTATGTTTGCAGCAATTATTTTATATCTGGCTGATGACTATTGTGGCGCTGGCTATTGCACGCCACACGCTAGAAAATATATAGGATTTTGGTGCTGATGAGCGCTGCACGATAGTAATTTGTCGATATGTGTATTGCGCACATGACGTGTGCAGTGTGGAGGAAAAATGGACAGAGCGTGTGTTGACCCTGAATGGGCGGCTTGTGTGTGTGTTCTGCCCAATGGTAGAAATATGGGAAATGTTAAAAGAGAAGTGTCTTGAAACATATTAATGTTTATTAAATACAACGAAAGGTAGGAAGAGGAATGAGGTAATGTTTATATGGACCTACGGATTAGAGAAGTTGCTGAATCTACCTAATTATGCATGCTGTGTAATGATGTATTGTCTACGTGAATAAATAATGGAATGTTACTAAAATATCCAGCTGTTATATTGATCGTTGTGTGGAATCTTCGAGATATAGAAAGTATCGTTAATGAACTATTGTGGCTGTCCTGAATCTTGTGGACCTATGATATATAAACCTAGACACAGTGTGAAAACGAGCACAAACAATCAACTGAAGAATATAAAATTTAACGCCACAGATATGGGAGGCTCGTTCCGTTGGAGAGGAATTAATTGTTTGGAATATGTACAATGCTGTACTGTGGAAAGTACGCAAGATATTAAGCACACGTATTTGTGGAATCAATAGAAATTGCAATTTTTCGTACGAGGTCATGCCAAGACCTTGGACTGTTGGGAAGACGTTATTACCAAACAACATATATTCTATTAAAGTCGCTGAACAGACATTTGACTGCCTACGAACAGATATGAAATTTTCGACACAATATATTGCGGTCACAAGTTACTATGACGAATATTGTCACCTCGAGGCCATTTCGCGTTGAATCGTTGTAGTGAACCATTACATCAAGATCACCTGAACGGACTTGTAAATCCTAAAGTAAAGTTACCAGTGGACATTTATTATACCAATAATATGAATCGTGAGAATCATGACGGTATCCAGAACCAATCTTTTGGGTCTTTCAAGTCTGACAAGTCTTTCAACCCTGATGTCCGAGAAATCATTTCGGTTGTCTGCAATGGTCAAGAAGGATGATTTAATCTTTTACGTACGTCATCAAACAGATTTGCTGACCACTTGGATTTCGTAATCAGGAACATGGAACGTCTTGAACAGGACACTTATACGCGTTGAGCAACTCAGACTTTACATTCCTTCCTTGACCCGTGTTTATTGCATAGATTCAATGCTACTTTGCGAGGTTGATGCGTCTTGTCTACAACGAGGATTGGCGGTCGTTGATTTTAATCATATAAGTGAATATATGTTTGTAAGGTCATGGTCTCCGGTCCTAAAAATGTCGGGCACATCTTATTTTTGTGTATCTTTTATGTTTTATGTTTTCTTGTGGGCGACACTCAATTATATCTTTGGATGAATTTAGTTGTCGTCGTTCTATAGATTTTGATTGTATTGATCTCTTTCAGGGATTCAGCATTTAGTGCTGTCGTATTTCCGCTCTGACTGAGATTAATATTTTCTTAGTTGTTTAGCTATGCTGTCACGTAACATATTGTCGTGGAATTCTTTTTTAGTTCAGTATGATTATGTTCGTACCTGTAGTTCTTCTCTGACTTTCTTTTTAATATGTACAGCAGTTCTATGTGATTGTATCTCGTCCTGTACTGTTCATTGACGGTGGAAACAATTGTTTTATTATATTGTAGGATTTTATGACTTTTTACATTGTTGTCTTTTTCCTGATTTGTTTCCAGCGTTGTCTTTTAGTCTTTTGTCTAATGTGATGTTATGGCATGCTTTTACATAGGTATTAATGGTAATATTTATTACTTGCTTGTAATTATATGATATTGTTATTTGCTGATTAATATATGATGATTACAGATACTCTTTGAGAGTAGTGGATAAGTATCATATACTTCAGAGACAAGTATATCACACAAAACGAATAAATACTGTATATACAGTTGGTGTTGAAAAAGGTTTGAATTACCTTACGACTAAGTATAGTCATTGGGCAACAAGTGGGAGAGATATACATTTTGAATCTATAGCCCATTACTCTTTAATTTCATTATGGCTGACTTTTTGAAGGTTAAGGCGGGATTTATACAGAATGGGAAGGACTTGAATTTCTCGGGTGATGATCTTATAGCCTATGTAAATAAAGAAATAGCGGAATACAAAGAAGAGAAAGAAAAAGATGAAAAAAGACAAGAGAAAGAAAGAGAAGAAAAAAGAGAAGAGAAAGAAAAAGAAGAAAAAAAGACAAGAGAAAGAAAGAGAAAGAGAAGAGAGGGAACATGAGAGAATGGAGAGAATTCGTTTAGCAGAAATTGCTGCAGAACAAGCGAAATTTGAAAGAGAAAAAACTTTTGAGTTAGAAAAATTGCGCTTACAATCTTCTTTTTCTAGGGAATCTTCTGGTACTGGATCGTCGAAGATCATTAATTTAAAATTACCAAATTTTTCTTCATTGCATGACGATATAGGATTCTTTCTTTTGAGATTTGAATCAAGAGTTACGGCTTTAAATTTACCTAAGGCCTCATGGCCTGAACATTTTGTCGGGTTACTTACTGGTGAAAGTTTACAAACTTTTTTTAACATTGCCGATGACAAAAGAAACGACTATGAATCCATAAAATCAGTATTTCTTCGCAAATATTGTTTAGACGAGGAAGGATATCGTTTAAAATTTAAATCGATGGGTCCTGTGGAAGGTAAGGATGTCGAAGACTTTGTGTCTTCAGTGAAGATGTGTCTAAACAGATGGATTGAACTGTCTAATATTACTAAATCTTTTGAAGGACTTTATGATCTCATCTTAAGAGACAAAATTTTATCTTCTGTGAATACGGAAATTTTCTCATTTCTTCAAGAAAGGAAGCCTACCGATACAGGAGAAATGGAAAAATTAGCTCAACAATTTTCGGTCGCACACCCAAACTTGCCTTTAGGTAAGACGAAGGTCCTAGAAACTTTGCCAGCTTGTGCGGTCACTCATGATAGATCACGCACTCGCAGCATGGACCGACGGTATAGGGGAGACTATCAAAATTCCTATAGAGGTAGATATAATTTCCCTCATAATCATTCGCCCTCACGGGGTATAGAGAGACGCAACTTTAAAAATAATAATAAAAAGTCATGGCAAAGAAATAATCAATACTCCAATAATAATTACACTCACAAACATCATTTTTCGGCACCCTCACGTAATGATTACAATAACAGTAATTACAATAACAAACATCATGTCTCACCACCATCTCGTGATGATTCTTCTCGCGCGGACAAAAAGGGGTACTATCGGTCTGACTGTCCAGTGGATCGGAGAGGAACACATTTTTCTAGGAGTCAAAGTAGAGGAAGATCACAAGCTCACGCTTGTCAGATTAACGTTGGTAATGATAATATTTCCAATAATGAGAATAATACTCACGCCAATGCATGTAGTTTTGATTTAGAAAATAGTGGTAATTGCACAGAATGTATGACTATTTCAACCTGGATCTACTCCACGTCTGAGATGTGGACATGCTCTGCCAGTTTTGTCTTTAAATGATGGGGTTGGCTCACTCGTGATCCATAGAGGTTTTGTTTTTGACACACCCGTTTCTATTTTACGTGACAGCGGATGCACCACCATTGGCCTAAGGAAGGCACTAATTCCTTCTTCTTGCTTTACGGGAACCTCTATAAAGTGCGTAACTTTCGGTGGAACTGTTGAATCTTATCCGCTGGCAGATGTGGTAATAGATACTCCGTTCTTTTCGGGAAAAGTAAGAGTGTGTGCTCTCGATCGACCTTGTTGTGATTTACTTATCGGTAACATAAAGGGGGTTAAAGAGTGTTCTGAACAGGATATTATTGGTTGGGAGAGAAATCATCCCTCCTTTGCTAACGCGATCACAACCAGAGCACAACAATCTGCAAAGACAATTGAATTAAATTCTTCTATACACACTCAACACATTACAACTTGTCATTACATTGACAAAAATATATTTATAGCTAAACAACAAATGGATCCTTCTTTGGCACAATTTTTCCCATTAGCTATTGCTCGAACTATTAAACATTCTAAAAATTTAAGACATTGGTTTCAAATGCAGGATAATATTATGATACGATGTTTTGATAATTACTCTTTCATTCTCAAACAAGTCATAGTACCTACGTCATTTCGCGCACTAGTCTTGTCAAATGCGCATGACGTACCATTTGCTGGACATATGGGAATTTCCCGTACGGCTTATAGATTACTAAAACACTTTTATTGGCCTGGGGTAAATAAAGACATTTCAACTTATTGTAAATCTTGCGCTGAATGTCGAAGTGTTGCACGTAAGGGTGCACATCAATCAGCACCGTTACAGGTCACGGATATTGCTGTACGCCCTTTTTTCAAATTGGCTATTGATATCATAGGACCACTGTCTGTAAGGTCTACCAGAGGTTTTCAATACATATTAACATGTATTGACTTGTGTACGAGATGGCCAGAAGCCATTCCTTTAAAAAATATTACCACAGTGTCGGTAACAGATGCGTTGCTGTCTATATTTTCACGCATCGGGTTTCCGGAAGAAATCCTCTCTGATCATGGATCTCAGTTCGTGTCAGGTATGATGTCAGATGTTTTCAACACACTTCGTATCCGTCACTCTCTTAGTGCTATATTTCACCCTAGCTCTAACGGGGTCGTGGAACGTTGGAATGGGACATTAAAACAATTGTTGGGGAAGGTGACTACATCATTTCCTCAAGAATGGGATCGTTTTATTCCTGCTGTACTGTTTGCGTACAGAGAGGTTCCTAATCATACTGGTTTTTCGCCTTTTCAGTTAGTATTTGGTGCGAACCCAAGAGGACCAATGTCTCTCTTACATGATTTGTTAATGGAATCTGATGTGAATAATAATAATAAGAAGAAATCCACTTATCAATACGTTACAGATTTACGCCAATATCTTGTGGATGCATGTCAGGTGGCGACTGAAGCATCTGAGATGGCAAAATATAAGACCAGATCTCGCATTAACCGAGATAGACAACTAACGTCTTTCTCAATCAATGACGATGTTTTTGTTCTCCTGCCACTCAAAGTAGATCACTTGTTAGTAACATGGCAAGGTCCGTTTAAAGTGGTTGCAAAGAGAACGGACGTGGACTACGTCATCAATATGCGGGGTAAACAAAAAACATTCCATGTTAACATGCTCCTACCATACATCACTCGTCCTCCTCAGTTACAATTCATTTGTGATGCTATCATGAACCAACCTACCCATCATGCATCTATCGCGTTGGTGGATGAGGTGCAAACCAATTTCGCTGATGTACCTTCCACGTTTCCGGTAGCACCTATTAAGCCTTCGGAAACATGGAATGATGTTATAATTTGTACTGATTTACCTGCAGATCATAGGGATCAAATTCGTTCTATGTTGGTATCCTTTCAGGATGTTTTGTCTGATCTTCCGGGACGTACTAACATTATCACACACGAAATCAAATTGTCAGATTACACCCCGATTTCATTACGACCATACGCCATTCCTCTACATGTTAGAGATCAGGTGGTAAGTGAAGTAGATGGTATGTTAAACTGGGTATTATTTCACCGTCTGATTCACCTTTCTGTTTTCCTATGGTGGCAGTACGAAAGAAAGACAAGTCAATTCGTATTTGTATTGACTTTCGTCGCCTTAACAAGGTGACCATATCCGATTCTGAACCAAAGCCTTTGCTGGAGGATTTGTTGCCACGCCTATCATCCGCCACTTTCTTCAGCAAGTTTGACCTATCTAAAGGTTACTGGCAGATTCCTCTGGCTGATGTATCAAAACCTTTGACTGCTTTTGCCACTTCTCGTGGATTGTTTCATTACAATGTCATGTGTTTTGGTTTACGGAATGCTCCAGCGACATTTGTACGCATGATGCTTCGCGTTTTAGGTAATCGCACCGATCTCATTTCGTATATGGACGATATTTGCATTTTTCATGATACTTGGGAACAGCATATCGCTGGGATACAGTCGTTGCTCCAAACTCTCAGAGTACATAACCTCACAGCTCGACCTTCCAAAGTCGAAATTGGGTTTACTCAGATTTCATTTCTGGGTCATAAGATTGGCCGACATACAATACAACCTGATGAGTCTACACTAAAAAGGGTACTGGATCTTGCCATACCAACTACTAAGAAACAAGTTCGTAGTTTGCTGGGACTCATAAACTTTTACCACAGGTTTATACCACGATTTTCCCTTTTAACTTCTGTTCTATCTGCTCTGACAAAAAAAGGGTGTGCCTGACAAAATAATATGGAACAAAGAGTGTGACCATGCCTTACAGAACATCAAAACACAATTTTCAAAAAGTCCAATACTAAGACTACCAGACTTAAGACGACCTTTTCTCGTTGTTACAGACGCATCTCTGAAAGGAATCGGGGGATGTTTAATGCAAACCTTTGATGGCGAGTGCCACCCGATATTCTACCTCAGCAGAAAACTTTCAGAGACAGAATCCAGATATCCAATTGTGGAAAGGGAACTTTTGTCATTGGTATGGACATTATATAAACTACAGAAGTTCTTGGTGGGTACACATTTTAAATTATATACTGATCACAAAGCCCTCACATATTTACAGACTTTTAAATCGACTAATGCACGTCTCACCCGATGGGCGCTACAAATGCAGGGGTATGATTTTGACGTTCTACCAATAGCAGGAAAGGACAATGTCCTAGCTGACACCCTCTCTAGAGTTATGTAATAACTCGAATACGGAAGTGGACAATAATTACTTATTTATTCAAATTGTTATTACTGACATTATTTTTTTCCTTTAAAATCTAGATAGATATCATTTAATTGTAATCATAAGGCATTAGGGATAAGATGAATGATTTAATCTCGCTTCACATTATAATTGCCTGACTGAAAACTAAGTTTTCAGTTGTTCGAGGGGGGGTAATGTGGCGCTGGCTATTGCACGCCACACGCTAGAAAAGATATAGGGTTTTGGTGCTGATGAGCGCTGCACGATAGTAATTTGTCGATATGTGTATTGCGCACATGACGTGTGCAGTGTGGAGGAAAAATGGACAGAGCGTGTGTTGACCCTGAATGGGCGGCTTGTGTGTGTGTTCTGCCCAATGGTAGAAATATGGGAAATGTTAAAAGAGAAGTGTCTTGAAACATATTAATGTTTATTAAATACAACGAAAGGTAGGAAGAGGAATGAGGTAATGTTTATATGGACCTACGGATTAGAGAAGTTGCTGAATCTACCTAATTATGCATGCTGTGTAATGATGTATTGTCTACGTGAATAAATAATGGAATGTTACTAAAATATCCAGCTGTTATATTGATCGTTGTGTGGAATCTTCGAGATATAGAAAGTATCGTTAATGAACTATTGTGGCTGTCCTGAATCTTGTGGACCTATGATATATAAACCTAGACACAGTGTGAAAACGAGCACAAACAATCAACTGAAGAATATAAACTTTTAACGCCACAACTATGTCTCAAGCAACTGTTTTATCTCTGGCTGATAACTACGTTTGCACCAATGTGTTTAATCTCACGCTGATGACTATATTTGTAGCAATGTATTTAATTGATGACTATGTTTATAGCAACTGTTTAATTGTTGACAATGTTTGTAGCAATGTGTTTAATTGATGACTATATTTACAGCAAGTGTTTAAGTGATAACTATGTTTGTTTCACTTGTTTAATTAATGATTATGTTTGCAGTAATTGTTTATTTCATGATTATGTTTACAGCAATTGTTTAATTGATGACTATGTTTGTAGCACTTGTTTAATTGGTGATTATGTTTGCAGTAATGTGTTTAATTGATGATTATGTTTGCAGCAATGTGTTTAATTGATGACTCTGTTTGCAGCAATGTGTTTAACTGATGACTTTGTTTGTAGCAATTCTTTAATTGGTGATTATGTTTGCAGCAATGTGTTTAATTGATGATTATGTTTGCAGCAATGTGTTTTATTGATGACTGAGCTTACAGCAATAAGTTAATTGATGACTATGTTTCTGGCAATTGTTCAAATGATAATTATGTTTACAGCAATGTGTTTAATTGATGACTATGTTTACAGCCCTTGTTTAATTGATGACTATGTTTGTAGCAATTGTTTAATTGATGATTATGTTTGCAGCAATGTATTTAATTGATGAGTATGTTTACAGCCCTTGTTTAATTGATGACTATGTTTGCAGCAATGCGTTTAATTTATGACTATGTTTACAGCAATTGTTTAATTGATAATTATGTTTACAGCAATGTGTTTAATTGATGACTATGTTTACAGCACTTGTTTAATTGATGATTATGTTTACAGCAATGTGTTTATTTGATGACTATGTTTACAGCAATTGTTTATTTGATGACAATGTTTCCAGCAATTCTTCAAGTGATGACTATGTTTACAGCAATGTGTTTAATTGATGACTTTGTTTGCAGCAATGTGTTTAACTGAGGACTATGTTTGTAGCAATTGTCTAGTCTCTGGCGATGACAATGTTTGCTGTAATAAATCGCGGTTCGGGAATAAAACAAAATACAGCTGGTCAAGACGTCATATAACAGCACGAAGTTGAAATCTCTTAAGAACACGATACGATATTCTGAAGTGTGACTTTGGTAATAGTAATATAACCGAAGTTGGGACAATCATTGACCACTGAAGGGTTAAGGTATTGCCCCGTGAAGTGTAGAGGATTGGAAGAGAGAGCGCCAGACTATCCTATCGGCTTTCCTCCTCCTGGCCCATTCTAGTCCTCGGTCCTTCAAAGATTGTCTAATGTTGTCCTCCCAGCGGACTCTGGGTTGTCCTGGGGGTATGGATCCCAGGCTCTTTGTTTCCCATGCTTGTCGTGGTAGCCGATCTTCTCCCATTCTGCAGACATGGCCAAACCATCTTAGTTGGGACTGTTCTACTTGGGTCTGCAGCGGGTGGGATTTTAGGCCTTGACGTATCGTCTGGTTGCGGACCATGTCTCTTCTTGTTACTTCAACCACCTTCCTCAGATACCTCATTTCAGAGGTTTGGATCTGGCTTTTGTGGGTTGTAGTCATTGCCTATGACTCGCATTCATATGTGAAGACTGGGACATAGGTGGGGCGGTATACAGCCATCTTCGTTTTCTTACCAACTTCTCTCTTGCTGAGGAATCATCGATTTATGGCCTGAAAAAGTCTCCCAGCTGCTGCTTTTCGAGTGGCCAATTTCTTTGATGCCTCCTTTTCGGTCTATAATAGCTCCGAGGTATTTAATAATTCATCAAAATACAAACAGATAATAATTTCATTATTATTATCATTGTTACAATAATTTTTTTGTCGCCAGTAGTTCATTGGCTTCCCTGAGGAATTAAAGACAGAATAAGTCCATAGCTTCCTCAAGCGTGTCGTAAGAGGCGACTGTCGTGAGAAATTCTAATCCACATATATAAATTCGAAAGTAAATGTAAAGCCTAACGAAGTAATTCAATAAAGGAAAGAAGAATGGTAAAAGAACCGGCGGTCACAATAACGTATGCCTGTGTTATAGAACGTCATACTAGCTAAACAAGAAAACCCCTTTTTCTACTTCGTCTGCATAATTGTAACGCTTTCACGTTTGCTAGTAAAGCCTACTGCATAAAATACACGCGTTTCTAAAAATAAAACTGGTACTGTGTTTCTTAGAAAACCTTGAGATACGCACACTGCTTAATGACCTAGATTTAATATTACATTAATGTCATTATATACACTGCGTAAACTAAAAGACAGACGGGCTTAGAAGAGAGAGAGAGAGAGAGAGAGAGAGATGTACGGAGGAACGCATGTAATGCTACCACGTCGTCTCGCGATTAAAAATTAATGCCACCCCACGCGAAAGGCATGCAGGCTTGATTTTTTTTTCTTCAAATAAACAGTAATAAAAAACACTACCGATACGAGGTTAGGTTTTGAAAACAGGTTTAAAATCTTATTAGGAAACATGACACAATATTGTTTTACGTCTGAAATCCTGACATTAGCCTGACAGTACAGAAGACACCCCATCGTATAGAAGTGAACGGGTGGTAGAAGAAAATACATATTTTGAACGAAGCCACTTGGCTCCATTAAACTTATATATTTGGGTGCCTTAGGACTTGCTGACAAAGAATATGTTAGGTGTTAAGCAAATAGTCTAATAATTAACAAATTATAGCCAAAATACTATAGTGGTGTTGTCTGACAACACAGGATCATATTTGCTCATAATGGCGTGTTTGGACACTGCTTTAGAGGAAATGAGGCCACCACGTTAGATCCGATTTGATTGGCTAGAATAATATGTAAGGCGAAACATGATTAGTCGACTGCAAATACTATTTTTGGTTGTTAATGGAAACGGTAGGAAGGGTAAATGTTTTCAAATGTTTTTGTAAACATGGTCTCATTGGCTAGACCCTTTGATATAGTCAATTAGGAGCGTCAGTTCAGGGCCACTTTTTGAAAATAAACTTTGTAGAAGCAAGTGCGTTGAGAACCAGCTCATATTTTTCTAATAAAAGCCTGGGACAGAGGCAGATCGGAATTGTGCCATAACTCATCGCCAGTCAACGTACTTGTTTAATATTTCCTTGAATTGTGGTAAGCTAGACATATTTGATATATTTTAGATGAAAATTGAATGTGAATTAATAATTTATGTCTATATGTGTGTGGTTCAGTAGCAAACATGAGGCAAAGCCTAGATATTGCTCCACCATGTAAAAAAACTTGTCGGAGAGGAGTATAACTGTATAGGCCTATATGGGATTGCCATATAGTACTATGACACCTATCGTATTGTATAGAAGGAAATAATGCTGGAATTGCAGAGGCGTTGTAACCATTAGGGAGAGGAATACTGGTGTATATTGTTACATGAGAAGCTAGCAGTTGGCCTACCGCGCTGAACTCGGTGTTTGTTATGTATTGTGCTTAAGTGTGTAAATAGATTATAAATTAGTTCTGAAGTAGGGGGTACAACCTTCTTATTGCAGGGACCGTGGTACTAAAGTATTAAGGCAGCACCTGGTCTGAGTTTTGCTGAATCCAGAGGCTGGTAGCATACTCCTTGGTCAAGATAACGACCAGTGTTGTTTCTCAAGAAAACTGTGAAGCAAGCGAGCAGAGGAGACAGTTTTCCTGCCACCCACACAGAAGTTAAGATTTCGTTGGCCAGAGCAGCTCAATCTTGTGTAAACCCCCCTCTAAAATTGACTGTACATTAAATCAAGAGGGACAGTTATTTGTTTCAAATAAAAGAAACTGTGAACCTTTCAAATATTATTTCCACCAGTATCAAACACATGAAGTCATGATGACAAACAACAACCTAGCTTGAAAAGCCAGTATTACCTCATAGTACTACATCACAACTTACACACATATTGTAATAATAATATATGTCAGTACAAAGATCCTATCTATAAATTGTGTACATACAACTTGTGATTACATTTGATTGTGATTCCTGATTCACTTTGTAGTTGAATCAGGATATCTATTGTTGAAGGTCATCTGTAATACACCACACTTATTAGATACAGATACCTTCACAGCTGATCTCAGTCAGTACACTAAGTCCCTATAAATATTTATAACATCCCACTTTACCACATATATTGGGGTCCTGTCCGGGATTTTGAATCTTCTCCTATTATATATATTGGGGGGTAATTCACTTCAGGGAATAATAAAAAATTAAATGGTATCCTTGGGTAGAAAATAAATAAAGTTGAGCTCTCAGTGCTTGTGGTTGTCCTTAGATAATTAGTTATAGATTGACTTGTTTAAGTTAGACATTGTATAAATTTGCCTGTTAGAAAATGGCCGACCTGGCAAAATTTCGATCTGCTGCTATGCAGGCTGATAAAGAGTTAGGAATGGACGGGCAAGTTATGATTGCTTATGTCACTACTGAATGTGACAAATATATTGAACGTGAAGAAAGAAAATTTGAAGCAGAAAGAAAATTAGAATCGGAAAGATTAGAAAAAGAAGCTGAATGAAAGTTAGAGGCTGAAAAAGAAATTAAGAGGTTGCAGATTGAGGCTGACAAAGAGGCTAGGGCATTAGAGGCTGAGGCTAAGAAGTTCCAATTGGAGGCAGAAGAAAAAAGACTGACTGCCGAAAGGGAAGACAAGCGATTAGCTGCAGAGAGGGAAGCAGAAGATAAGAGATTACAGAGGGAAGCAGAAGATAAGAGATTACAGAGGGAAGCAGAAGATAAGAGTTTACAGAGGGAAGCAGAAGATAAGAGATTACAAAGGGAGCACGAGTTACGACTAAGTGAGTTGGAATTTCAAGGCCATGCTCCTGAAAATGGTGCCAGTCCCTTTACCTCTGATGCCTCTGCTAGTCAGGGAGCCTCAACCTCAGCTATGAACATTCATTTAGATCATTTTTTTGAGAAAGAAGATGATATCGAGAGCTATCTAAATAGATATGAACTATTAGCTACCACGTATGGGTTAGAGAGAGAAAGGTGGAGCTTAAAGTTATCTCAAGGGCTTCGTGGTACAGCTTATGAAGTTTTTGCCAAAATGAGCAGAGATGATCAAGAAAATTATGACATGCTAAAGCAGGCTCTTTTGTTAAGATATGAAAAGAATGGAGAATTTTATAGGAAAAAATTTAGGAATGCTAAACTACTGTCAGGTGAAACATATCTGTTACGCACAGATCTTCATTTTTTCTAAAGTCATTGTATGATCATTTTTTTTCTCAAGACATTGTATGATCATTTTTTGCTAAAGACATTGTGTAATTAGATTGACTGAAATGTACACTTTAATTTGTTTCGGTCAAAGCTACATAACTCTGGATAATTGAGATTATCATTTAATATGATGTTACCTCCTATTGTGTCGAGACACGGTCGGTCCATATTTTTATTAACGGAGTGTGACCATTCTCCTTATTTGGTAGTATCGGTCAACTGTTGATGAAATGTCTGAAACCTGTGTTGATGTCTCTGTTCATGTCCAAATAAGGCTCGATCTAGTTAAATCTTTATCTGGAATGTTCCTAGATCGTCTTGTTTTGATTGCTATTCAAGTGTATAGGTTCTGCGCATGTCCGGACGCGGGGCGTCTGGGAAGTTTCTTTATCTTGGGAGTCGATGAAAAGCTGTGAAGCAGATAAGACGCGTTCCGGCGTCTCTGTGATTTTGTTAGGGATTAGGAGCCTTATTGTGAGATAGTTAGCTTACAAGGTCCTTCCCTTGAGTATTCTAAAACGCCTGGAGGCGTATGTTTTCTATGGTGTGGATTTTCGAACGAAGGTAATGCCTCATTTACATCCAATCTGTAACTTTACTTTATGTTTGACAATGGTCGATCTCTGCTCACGTATGCATTACAGAAAGGAAGGTTCTTCTAATAGAAGCCACGCCCCAGGTATCTTCATACCTGAGATCTACATGTACACGGGTCATACTCAGCCCGTGGAACAGTTCTATGTTCTATGAACGTCGCTGTGTGTCAGCGATCACGCCTACGTCAAGGTTAGACTTAGGAATGCCTGTAAAGGTCAGTTTGACCTGCACTACTGGAATGCCATCCTCGTGCGATTTATGATTTGACTCGTTTAGCACATCTGAACAGTAAGAGGATTTTTTGATGATGTACTTTTGTATTTGGAGCCAACCATATAATCCCTTGGCGCCATATCATCATCTTTAGAATATGCCAAATGCATTGATAAACTATGTAAGCTGATATTCGTGAATGTCATGACTTTGCTCTATTGTGAACTGGATGTACGTTCTTGTACCTGTGACGTCAAAATAAATGATGAAAAAACGTCCAGAGCAGTTTACCCATTTATGACTTCACATGTCGTACCCTATGTGCTGTAACTCTATGAACTACATCACTGTCATACACAGCAACAACAACAACACAAAAACCAGATAAGACACCCTACATCTTGAACTATAATACCTGGTGTCGATAGGGGTGGTATTGTGACGGGGCTAAAGATTTGCAACGGAATTGGACCTATACCTACAACGTCCAGGGTGGTCAGTTCTACCATTAGCATTTTGTGGAAGCATCACAATAGCGGACTTATCATCAAAGAGGAGCGAGCCCTAAATCCACCCTTATCATTTCATGGTGGCCAAAAGTTGGTTTATTCTGGTACCAGCTCTCAAGGGGGTCAACAAACCCAGACATCATCATCAGACTACAAGACAACATTACAGCTTCAACTACTACCTTCCATGAAATTTTTTGAAAGTACCCGGCGTTACTGAAAGTTGGCAATATTTTGAAACTACCCGGCGCTGCTCGGCAGTATTGCAGTTTTCCTACGATAGAAGGACAAGTACCGAGCGAATCGATTTCCTGATCTGTAAGGAAGAAGGACAAGTGCCGTAACAACTGTTCCGGTATCATAAGCTCATTTTCCAGCGTCATGGCTGTCTATAGGAGCAGATGTTGATCAACGTTGGATCATTATCCTCAGAATGCTGATCTCAACCTGTTCTGCACCGTGCTGACGTTTGGACACATAGAGGTTAAGTGGCCTGTTTTGTTTGTGAACTGTGCCCTTATGTTCTAACTGAGCCTTTTGTCTCTCACACTTTTCACACTGTTTACATGCTACATGTTTATATGTTATATGTTAATTGTATATTTATATGTTTATATTTCAGCGGGTTTCGGTTGGGTGGTGTCTTTCAGTAGAAGATACCACGTCACAGAGGTTTCTACTGTTAGCGTTTTCTTTAGGGACTGTGCAAATTTCCTATTGTGAAATTTGCTAGCGACAACCATTGCTATATTTGTTTAGTTGTGACGAGTTGTGCTTTATTTTCGTTCTTTTTGTAATATTTTTTTTTTCTGTTCTTTAGTTCCGATTTCATTTGTTTGTATTTGTAGGTCTCCCCTTTTCTATTATTCAGTTCTATACACCCTTTTTGTTTATACATTGTGACGTCATTTGTTTGTGTACATTCTTCGCATTTTGTCATCACATTCTTTGTGATATTTTCCTTTTAGTTCTGCTGTTTATTTAGTTGACTTATGCGAATGTTTTCGTATTGACTTTGATCTTTGTTATTGTTTACATTGACTTTGATCTTTGTTATTGTTTACATTGACTTTGATCTTTGTCATTGTTTACATTGTCTTGGATCTTTGTTATTGTTTACATTGTCTTTTTTCTTTGTTATAGGTTACATAGTTCTTGAGTAATTAGCTTTCACTATTGTTACATATTTGCTCATGCACTGTTGATTTATAGTGCACTTGCCATAACTAACTGGTGGTTTTTTGCTTATGCACTATTGTAGAGCAGTTATGATAAATAACTGATGGTTATGCACTGATTTGTGTAGTGCACTGATAATTAAGAAGTGACTTGTGATATTATTATACATTTGATAATAAAAGTTTGGTGTCAAAGGGTTGTTTCCCACAAAACTGCAGATGCAGGTGGAGGAAAAAAGATTCCAAATGGAAATGGAAAAACAAAAAAGAGAAGCAGAAGCTGAAGAGAAAAGACTTGAAAAAGATGCTGAAAATAAAAGACTTGAAAAAGATGCTGAAAATAAAAAACTTGATAAAGATGCTGAAATTAAAAGACTAGAAATAGAGACTGAAAATAAGAGACTTCAGGCTGAGGCTGAAGAGAAAAAGTTACAAAGAGAGGCTGAGGCTGAAGAAAGAAGGTTACAAAGAGAGGCTGATGAGAGAAAAGCAAAAATGGAGCATGAAGAAAAACTCTTAGCTTTAGAGTTAGAAAAGATGAAATTGTTGAACACTGGTAATGCTAATAATGTAGATAAGGTGTCAGATAAGACTAATGCTAAGGATTTCAAGCTTAATCTACCAGCATTTAATGCCTCCATTGATGACATAACATTTTATCTAGACAGGTTTGAAAATGCATGTAAGGTGCACAACATAGATAAAACACTATATGTTTATCATCTATCCAAGATACTTAGAGGTGATGCTTTGACTATGTTGGGCATGGTAGATGTGCCTGACAGGAACAACTATGAGGTTGTCAGAGCAGTCTTATTGAAGAAGTACCAACTTAACGAAGACGGCTATCGTCTTCAATTTAAAAATATTTTACCAGAAACTGGAGTGGAATTCTCTGAATTCATCTCAAGGATACGTCTTACATTTTCACGATGGGTTGAGCTGTCTAAGACAGAAAATACATATGAAGCTCTTATGGACTTAATACTTAGCGACAAGGTTATGTCTTCTGTAAATGAATCTTTTCTTTCCTTTCTTCATGAGCGTAAGCCTAAAAACATAAAAGAAATGGAAGAATACTGTTGCCAGTATGTGGCTGCGCACCCTAACGTAACCATTAGCAACTCTAAAGTAAACGAAGGTATGCCAGTTGCTTCGGCAGCACCATATGGCCAAAACTACAAACGTAAGTTTCAAGGTACTCAACATAATATTAATAGAAAGAGTAACCGTAATTATGATCAAAATCATAGCAATCAATCACATGGTGATTCTTCTTCGAATAACTGGAGACAAGCTGACACTCCTCGTTATTATGGATCTAATAATTTTAGACATTTGCGCAAAGGTAGTCAGTATAGAGGTAGCTATTTTTCGCGTAGACCTCAAAATCAATCTACTAGATTTTCAAATCAATATAGAGATGATAATGACAATTATGGAAACTGGAACACAAACCAGGATAACAATTACAGGAGAGAAAATAATGATAATTTCAGAGGCAATAATGGTCGCGGTAGATCTCTTCATAAGAGAAAGAGATATCAACAGACAAACTCTGTACAACAAGAATCTCAGGGAGCAGATAAACAAGTTAATAATAATAAAGACCATAATGCTATAGGATGTTCTTCTTTTGACTTTGGTAGGGCAAATAAATGTATTCAATGCAGTACTTTATTTGACCCGACTACCGTAACTACTTTAAGCTATGGTCATCCTCTTCCAGCTCTTCCTGCTAATGTTGCGCATGACGGGAGAGGATCTCTTATACTACATAAGGGTCTTGTAAATAGTAATCCAGTCTCAGTTTTGTTTGATTCTGGATGTACTACTGTTGGTGATAGGCAATCTCTTGTAAATTCATCCTGTGCTACAGGAAAGGTCATCAAATGTGTCACATTTGGTGGCACATTGGAAAAGTATCCTACTGCCATAATACATATTGCTACTCCTTTCTTTACGGGAGATGTCCACGCGTGTCTTCTTCCAAACCCTATTGCGGACCTTATTATTGGTCGTATTCACGGAGTTAGGGAATGTACCCCACAGCAAATTGCTGTTTGGGAAGAGCAAAACATGGAAGCTACCAATGCGGTCGTCACAAGAGCACATGCTCTGGATCCACCTCAAACTTCATTAACTGATAATGATGAAGTAGATAGCCAAGATAGTCACTTGATTATTTCACGTGACTCATTTATAAAATTGCAAGAAGAAGATCCTTCTTTACAAAAATTCTTCATTCTGGCAAAAAAAGGTGATCCAAATCAGAATACTAATAGAAAGTCTTGGATTTCTATGAAGAACGGCGTACTTGTGCGTATGGTACAAGACTCGTCTACGTCCACTCATTCACAAATTCTTGTGCCTAAGAGTATGAGATTGCAGATATTGCAACATGCTCATGACTCGCAATGTGCTGGAAATATGGGTTTTTCCCGTACAAAGTCGAGGGTTCTTGCGGCTTTCTTTTGGCCATTTGTGAGCAAGGACATACGAATTTACTGTCGTTCTTGCAAAGTATGTCAGGAGGTCAAATCTAAAGGACCACGACATGCTGCGCCTATCTAGGCTGCTGACATTCCTATTCGCCCTTTTCAAAAAATGGCAATAAATATTATCGGTCCTTTTAGGATTAAGTCGGCCAGAGGACATCAATTTATCCTTACATGTGTCGATATGTGCACACGTTGGCCAGAGGCTATACCTCTCAAGAGCATCTCAACTGCTGATATCGCAGACGCTCTTTGGCTGATATTTTCTCGCTTGGGTTTCCCCGGAGAAATATTGTCAGACCATGGCACTCAACTTATATCCGACACTATGTCACAGGTAATGTCTATGCTACATATTAAAAGGTCTCTCAGCAGTATCTATCACCCAATGTCTAATGGGTTAGTTGAGCGTTTGAATAGGACTCTAAAAACTTTACTTGGGAAGATAACTGAGGATCATCCTCAGGATTGGGACAGGGTCTTACCCGCAGCTCTCTTTGCTTATAGAGAGGTTCCCAATGAACACACAGGATTTTCTCCTTTTGAACTTGTCTTTGGCGCGCAACCGCGCGGCCCTATGTCTTTACTACACGATCTTATCACTGCCGATAATATTAGCGATGAGACTCAATCTTTTTATGAGTATGTCATTGCTCTTAGGCAAAAGATCATCGAGGCATGCAAACTAGCAACTTCTTCATCCGAATTTGCTAAAGAAAAGGCAAGGCAGTTTGCAAATAAAAATAGATGTCTACGACAACTTTGTCCAGGTGACAAAGCATTCGTTCTTCTTCCGTCAAGGAAGAACAGACTTCTTATTGCATGGAAAGGTCCATATGCAATAGTCTCCAAAATTTCCGATGTCGACTATGTTGTCGATATTGATGGAAAGCATAAAACTTTCCACATAAATATGCTCACGGAATTTCATGAAAGACCTGACTATTTGCAGCCTATTTTCCAGGCAACGGACAATTCTAAAGTACCTCATGGTCATTACTCATCCCTGTCAGTTATACAGGATGAGGAAACTACTTTTTCTGATGTCAATCTTCCACTTCCTATGGTCCCACTTCATTCTACGGAATCTTGGAAAAACGTTACCGTTTCTCCTAATCTTTCCGCTGAGGAACATCGACAAGTTTCTTCGATGTTGCAAACATTTCAGGATGTCCTTACAGACATCCCGGGACACACACATGTCATCGAACATGACATAGTGCTTACTGACCATAATCCTATCAGAGTCAGACCCTATCCAATACCTATCCACTTTCAGTCACAAGTCGAGAAAGAATTGGATGAGATGATACGGTTGGAAATAATCGAACCATCTACTTCATTATACTCTTCGTCTATGGTTATTGTTCGAAAGAAGGATAATAACATTCGCATTTGCGTAGATTATCGCAAATTGAACCAAGTTACGAAGTTCGATGCTGAACCTATGCCTTCATTGGAAGAGCTACTAAATAAACTTTCTAATTCTAGATTCTTTACCAAACTAGACTTGTCTAAAGGTTATTGGCAAGTTCCTTTAACTGAACGTGCCAAACCTTTTACAGCTTTTTTCTACACCTAGGGGTTTATTCCAATGGAATTTCATGCCTTTCGGTCTTATGAACGCCCCTGCTACATTCGTACGCATGATGCGGCGAATTCTCGCATATCGTACAGATGTCATAGCATACTTAGACGATATCTGTCTGTTCAGTGATTCCTGGGAAGATCACTATTTGGGTTTAAACGAATTGCTGTCTACTCTTCGCGAGTATAACTTGACTGCAAAACCCTCTAAAGCCTTTATAGGATTTAGTGAGATTTCTTTCCTTGGTCATCGTGTTGGTCATGGTCTTTTAAAGACAGAGGACCACAATGTTTCAAAAATACTTAACATTTCTGTACCTAAGACGAAAAAACAAGTACGGAGTCTCTTAGGTTTGATCCAATTTTACGGACGATTCATTCCGAATCTGTCCTCCATTATGGCACCGCTTTCTACTTTATTGAAGAAAGGATCGCCTAATCTGATCCGCTGGTCTCAAGAATGTCAATTCTCATTGGACCAGGTTAAAACTCTATTTTCATCTCCACCTATCCTTAGGTTACCTACTGTTGAGAAGACTTTTGTTCTTCGAAGTGTCGCCTCGTCAACTGGGATTGGGGCAGCACTTATGCAGGAGTATTCTGATACTCTGCATCCGGTGATGTATATCTCTAGGAAATTAAATGCTGCAGAAAGAAATTACTCGGTTTTAGACCGTGAATTATTAGCTATGGTATGGTCTATTCTGAAGTTACAAAGATTTCTTCTAGGCGCACATTTCATTGTGGAAACCGACCAGAAAGCTCTTACTGCTATTCAGAGCAAAAACTTGAAGAGCTCGAGGTCCACTCGATATGCCATAGCTCTTCAACCATTTCATTTCACGGTGCGAGCTATCCGTGGTTCGGATAATGTGATGGCAGACATTCTGTCCAGGTGCCCACACGATTCCACATAATTCTTCTGTCATATATATTTCCTAATATACAGTTCAATACTATAATGACATATTAGCACATATTTTCTCATTTTTTTGGGAATTTATAACGTTGTACCATGTAATTTCCTTTTTTCTGTTACCAATTTGTTCATAACAGAAGAAGGCTTAGTTAGCGATATACGGGCCAAAAGATCACATGGCCACATTTAGATATTATATTTCAATGATTGTATTAAGAGATTTAACATTTGTCTTAAAGATTTGTGTTATTGATATTTTCGCAGCACATCATTGAAGTCTGCGAGATTTTGTACATTGTGGAACTTTGAATTTATCAAGTCCTGTCCCGGATTGGGAGCGGATGATGTCCACATCTTCTTGTATCGATTGTATTTATGTCTACGAGGAACAGCACATGTATTAGTAATGATTAATAATGCATTATTTAATCTCTTTGTTTGAATATGTGTAATATTATAGTGCGGTATATCAGTATATTACACCGCTGTTTGCACGACCCTTCATTGTATAATACTATGATAATATATTTAATTTCATAGATTTGTATGAGTATAATTTGACTTTCATTATGATGTTGCCATCACTATGGCGTGTGTTGGTGGCACCTTCCTGGAATATATACGCGTATACTTAGGTAAATTTTTGTTTCTCTAAGGATCTGAGATATAATCTCAGTTTCACTCCATGCGTCGAGCAAGCCTCATTTTTAGGCAATATATCCGCGCATCATACGTGCGTTAGGAGCCTAGGGTTTTTCCTGGCTCCAGGATTCGAAAAAAAAATGTTTCATTTTTTTTCCCGGGACGGTGCGGTAATGTTACGCACAGATCTTCATTTTTTCTAAAGTCATTGTATGATCATTTTTTTTCTCAAGACATTGTATGATCATTTTTTGCTAAAGACATTGTGTAATTAGATTGACTGAAATGTACACTTTAATTTGTTTCGGTCAAAGCTACATAACTCTGGATAATTGAGATTATCATTTAATATTATGTTACCTCCTCTTGTGTCGAGACACGGTCGGTCCATATTTTTATTAACGGAGTGTGACCATTCTCCTTATTTGGTAGTATCGGTCAACTGTTGTTGGAATGTCTGAAACCTGTGTTGAGGTCTCTGTTCATGTCCAAAAAAGGCTCGATCTAGTTAAATCTTTATCTGGAATGTTCCTACATCGTCTTGTTTTGATTGCTATTCAAGTGTATAGGTTCTGCGCATGTCCGGACGCGGGGCGTCTGGGAAGTTTCTTTATCTTGGGAGTCGATGAAAAGCTGTGAAGCAGATAAGACGCGTTCCGGCGTCTCTGTGATTTTGTTAGGGATTAGGAGCCTTATTGTGAGATAGTTAGCTTACAAGGTCCTTCCCTTGAGTATTCTAAAACGCCTGGAGGCGTATGTTTTCTATGGTGTGGATTTTCGAACGAAGGTAATGCCTCATTTACATCCAATCTGTAACTTTACTTTATGTTTGACAATGGTCGATCTCTGCTCACGTATGCATTACAGAAAGGAAGGTTCTTCTAATAGAAGCCACGCCCCAGGTATCTTCATACCTGAGATCTACATGTACACGGGTCATACTCAGCCCGTAGAACAGTTCTATGTTCTATGAACGTCGCTGTGTGTCAGCGATCACGCCTACGTCAAGGTTAGACTTAGGAATGCCTGTAAAGGTCAGTTTGACCTGCACTACTGGAATGCCATCCTCGTGCGATTTATGATTTGACTCGTTTAGCACATCTGAACAGTAAGAGGATTTTTTGATGATGTACTTTTGTATTTGGAGCCAACCATATAATCCCTTGGCGCCATATCATCATCTTTAGAATATGCCAAATGCATTGATAAACTATGTAAGCTGATACTCGTGAATGTCATGACTTTGCTCTATTGTGAACTGGATGTACGTTCTTGTACCTGTGACGTCAAAATAAATGATGAAAAAACGTCCAGAGCAGTTTACCCATTTATGACTTCACATGTCGTACCCTATGTGCTGTAACTCTATGAACTACATCACTGTCATACACAGCAACAACAACAACAACACAAAAACCAGATAAGACACCCTACATCTTGAACTATAATACCTGGTGTCGATAGGGGTGGTATTGTGACGGGGCTAAAGATTTGCAACGGAATTGGACCTATACCTACAACGTCCAGGGTGGTCAGTTCTACCATTAGCATTTTGTGGAAGCATCACAATAGCGGACTTATCATCAAAGAGGAGCGAGCCCTAAATCCACCCTTATCAATATTACCAGTTCTCTGCACGGTTAGAGACATACTTGGAGAAATGGACGGCTCTGGGGAAAACCCAAGATCTTACAGAAATGATCCTTATATAACAATTAAGAGAGTCCATGGCTCCAGACCTGAGAAAGTTTCTCATGGAACAAGGTGCAGAGAGGCTGGGTGAGTTACTAAATGTCGCTGAAAGGTATCAGGCAGCTCAGGCAGAGGTATCAGGTAATAAAAAGAAACAGGTAGATAATTTTAGGGCACCACAGAACTTTAATAAATTTGATCCTAGAGATCAGAACAAAGGTAAGCACCAGTTTGATAGGCCACTGTATGACAATAAAAATAAAACCCCACAATTCGATGAAAGGAAATATGATGAAAGAAAATCTTTCAACCAAGGAAGGAGGTGATGTAAGAATTGTCGGATGGACAATCATGATACTGACCGTTGCAGAAGGAACCCTATAGTAATGGCCACCCTTCAGGTCAGGTCGACCTCAAGAAAGGAGGAGGATATTATGATAAATACCACTCCAGAAGAGATGAGGAAGGCGCAGGCTGGGGATAAGACCCTCAAGCCTTGTTTTAGAAAATTGTCAAATGGTCACACACCTCCAGAAAAAGGAGACTTCTATATGAAGAACAAACTGATATACCGGAAGACTGGAACTAGATCCAAAGGTCAGGGACAGCTGGTACTTCCTAAAAGGTATAGGACAGACTTAATAAGGAGCTTACATGTGAAAAAAGATGGGGACCATGAGAAGATAGGTACCATCATTCAAAGGGTAGCTTAAAATTATTACTGGCCCAAGAGAAGGTGGGACATTGTGAATTTTGAAGACAGGTGTAGCATAGCACATGAGGGAACACCCACAAATGGGAATATTGATCAGGACCTTGACACGCCACGGGGCAAACGTAGGCCTGACACTGAAAAGAAAAGTAAATTTAATAAAGTGGAATGGGAAGCCCCTTTTCACGGACAATCTTCAATTGACTGTTTTACAATGGCTACTATGCAGATAGTGCAAACAGATGTCTTACCCCAGAATAAGCCGAAAATCCCTCAATCGGACTTATGTAAACTGGAGGGAGAAGATGTAGAGAGGAAATCTCTCATCAAGAATTCTAAGTGGGGAGAGAGCCCCAAGAGAAAAATTGGTAGCGGTCGATTTGTGCATGATGATTCTGGGAAGAAAAGTCATCACAACAGGGCTTCGAGTGCAAAGGACCTGACATGTGAGAGGAAAAATAAGTTTCCGAATTTAAAAGTCCATATGTAACTCTGTTAAGAACGTGGACTGATGAAAAGGCAGAGGAAAATATTACATCCTCATACCAATATGTGAATGAGCTGACCACTCGTTTAAAAACTGGCTGGAAACTTGCCAATGAAAATTTGAGACAAGCTAGGAAAAAGCATGCTGCCTATTACAACAGGAAATCTAAAGACAGATTTTGCTGTGGGAGAGAAGGTACTGCTTCTTCTACCCGGTAGTCAGAATAAGTTACAAATTGGATGGCAAGGTCCATATACAGTTCTAGAGAAGGTGTCTAGAACAAATTATAAGATAGATAAGAAGGGGAAAGAAAAAATCTATCATGTGAATCGCCTGAAGAAATATTTGGAAAGAGAAAATCAGGAAGAGACACACTTGTTGTCCTTGGCTATTGCAATGGAGATGAAAAAGGAACCACTTTCATCATTTGAATATCCATTACACCCCTGTGAGACAGCGGCACAGGTGAAAATCAGTACACATTTAACGAAAAATCAGAAGGAGAGAGTGCAACAGGTTCTAGATGATCATATAGAGGTGTTAACGGACCGACCGGGGCATACAAACTTATTGGAATATGATATGAAACTGATAGACCCTACACCTGTCTGTATGAAAGCCTATTCGATTCCTTTTGCTAAGGAGAAAGCCTTGAAGGAAGAGATAGACTATTTGTTGAAGGAAGGAATAATTTCACACAGTGAATCTTCGTATAGTTCCAGTGTGGTGCTCTTAAGGAAACCCTCTGGAGAATATAGACTCTGTATAGATTACAGGAGACTGAATGCTATCACAGAAAGTCAGGTGGATCCATTGCCGGATACAAATCAGCTGTTTGCCAGGCTAAATAAAGCTAAATATTTCTCAAAAGTGGATCTGAGCAAAGGATACTATCAGATTCCAGTAAAGCCTGAAGTTAGACCGTTCCTAGCTTTTAGTACCTCAGAGAGACACTATGAGTTTAACAGATTGCCATTTGGATTGAAGAATGCGCCTAGTGTCTTCTCTAGAATGATGAGAAAATTGTTGGATCCTCTGAATAATCCATGCATCACAAACTTCATGGATGATATCCTTATAGCAACAGAAACATTTGAGGAACACATTGACTCTCTGAACATGCTGTTTAATCGACTTAGAGAAGCGAATTTAACAGCCCGACCAACCAAATGTTGTGTTGGATGTAAAGAATTAGAATTCTTGGGACACACAGTCCACCAGGGAAACATGGCCCCTGACCCCAAGAATTTAGAGAAACTAAAGAAAGCCCCGAGGCCACAAACCAAGAAAGACGTGAGATCCTTTGTCTCATTATGTGGTTTCTACCAAAAGTATATCAAAAACTTTAATTCCATATGTGCACCGTTAACTGATTTGACACGCAAAGGAAATCCAGATCGAATTACCTGGACAGCACAGTGTGAATTGGCATACCAGGAATTGAAGGAAAAGCTCACAAGCAAACCTATTTTGAAATTACCTGACTTAAGTCAAGAATTCATTGTGAGAACGGATGCAAGTAATATCGGGTTGGGCGCAACCCTGTTACAGAAATCAGATGCACTGGATGGGGAATTAACCCCAGTGGCATATGCTAGCAGAAAGTTGAATAAAGCTGAAACAAATTATTCAACTAGCGAAAAAGAATGTCTTGCAGTAATATGGGCGATCAAGAAATTCAATATTTATCTGTATGGGAAGGCATTCAAGTTGCAAACGGATCACAAACCCTTGTCGTTTTTAGCGCAGGCTAGGCATGAAAATTCGAGGTTACTCAGATGGTCCTTACTTTTGCAGCCATTCCAGTTCAGCATAGAATATATTTCTGGAAAAACTAACCTGGGTGCGGATTTTCTAGGCCGCCATCCGTGGGATGAAAATCACCGTAAGCCCCAGGACTAATTTAAATTTCTCTATGTGTATATAGAATTATAGACTGACATATAATGTCTGTTTTAAGTGGGGAGAATTTGTCGTGAGAAATTCTAATCCACATATATAAATTCGAAAGTAAATGTAAAGCCTAACGAAGTAATTCAATAAAGGAAAGAAGAATGGTAAAAGAACCGGCGGTCACAATAGCGTACGCCTGTGTTATAGAACGTCATACTAGCTAAACAAGAAAACCCCTTTTTCTACTTCGTCTGCATAATTGTAACGCTTTCACGTTTGCTAGTAAAGCCTACTGCATAAAATACACGCGTTTCTAAAAATAAAACTGGTACTGTGTTTCTTAGAAAACCTTGAGATACGCACACTGCTTAATGACCTAGATTTAATATTACATTAATGTCATTATATACACTTCGTAAACTAAAAGACAGACGGGCTTAGAAGAGAGAGAGAGAGAGAGAGAGAGAGAGAGAGAGAGAGAGAGAGAGAGAGATGTACGGAGGAACGCATGTAATGCTACCACGTCGTCTCGCGATTAAAAATTAATGCCACCCCACGCGAAAGGCATGCACGCTTGATTTTTTTTTCAAATAAACAGTAATAAAAAACACTACCGATACGAGGTTAGGTTTTGAAAACAGGTTTAAAATCTTATTAGGAAACATGACACAATATTGTTTTACGTCTGAAATCCTGACATTAGCCTGACAGTACAGAAGACACCCCATCGTATAGAAGTGAACGGGTGGTAGAAGAAAATACATATTTTGAACGAAGCCACTTGGCTCCATTAAACTTATATATTTGGGTGCCTTAGGACTTGCTGACAAAGAATATGTTAGGTGTTAAGCAAATAGTCTAATAATTAACAAATTATAGCCAAAATACTATAGTGGTGTTGTCTGACAACACAGGATCATATTTGCTCATAATGGCGTGTTTGGACACTGCTTTAGAGGAAATGAGGCCACCACGTTAGATCCGATTTGATTGGCTAGAAAAATATGTAAGGCGAAACATGATTAGTCGACTGCAAATACTATTTTTGGTTGTTAATGGAAACGGTAGGAAGGGTAAATGTTTTCAAATGTTTTTGTAAACATGGTCTCATTGGCTAGACCCTTTGATATAGTCAATTAGGAGCGTCAGTTCAGGGCCACTTTTTGAAAATAAACTTTGTAGAAGCAAGTGCGTTGAGAACCAGCTCATATTTTTCTAATAAAAGCCTGGGACAGAGGCAGATCGGAATTGTGCCATAACTCATCGCCAGTCAACGTACTTGTTTAATATTTCCTTGAATTGTGGTAAGCTAGACATATTTGATATCTTTTAGATGAAAATTGAATGTGAATTGATAATTTATGTCTGTATGTGTGTGGTTCAGTAGCAAACATGAGGCAAAGCCTAGATATTGCTCCACCATGTAAAAAAACTTGTCGGAGAGGAGTATAACTGTATAGGCCTATATGGGATTGCCATATAGTACTATGACACCTATCTTATTGTATAGAAGGAAATAATGCTGGAATTGCAGAGGCGTTGTAACCATTAGGGAGAGGAATACTGGTGTATATTGTTACATGAGAAGCTAGCAGTTGGCCTACCGTGCTGAACTCGGTGTTTGTTATGTATTGTGCTTCAGTGTGGAAATAGATCATAAATTAGTTCTGAAGTAGGAGGTACAACCTTCTTATTGCAGGGACCGTGGTACTAAAGTATTAAGGCAGCACCTGGTCTGAGTTTTGCTGAATCCAGAGGCTGGTAGCATACTCCTTGGTCAAGATATCGACCAGTGTTGTTTCTCAAGAAAACTGTGAAGCAAGCGAGCAGAGGAGACAGTTTTCCTCCCGCCCACACAGAAGTTAAGATTTCGTTGGCCAGAGCAGCTCAATCTTGTGTAAACCCCCCTCTAAAATTGACTGTACATTAAATCAAGAGGGACAGTTATTTGTTTCAAATAAAAGAAACTGTGAACCTTTCAAATATTATTTCCACCAGTATCAAACACATGAAGTCATGATGACAAACAACAACCTAGCTTGAAAAGCCAGTATTACCTCATAGTACTACATCACAACTTACACACATATTGTAATAATAATATATGTCAGTACAAAGATCCTATCTATAAATTGTGTACATACAACTTGTGATTACATTTGATTGTGATTCCTGATTCACTTTGTAGTTGAATCAGGATATCTATTGTTGAAAGGAATTAATACATATTTTAAAAGTTAACACTTGACTTATTAAGATAGTCTTATAGAGTGTTCTATGTATGTGTGTGTCACAGTGTTGTAAAGTATTGTGGATTTTAATTAAATTGTTTATCTGTCTGTTGGTTGTTGTGAACATACACTTCATCACTATCATAACCCTAGACATTCAACGTAGTCATCACAATATTCCAGAATAAGTCTGACTGAGGTCTAAATGTGGTAGCAAAGTAAGGTCATCTGTAACACACCACACTTATTAGATACAGATACCTTCACAGCTGATCTCAGTCAGTACACTAAGTCCCCTATAAATACTTATATCATCCCACTTTACCACAGCGACTAATATGAGGTTGGGCATAGGGTTGGCGACTTCATCATGCAAAATAAATTGATACATAAATCATCACTGCTACAGCTCATGAATGATTAAGACTTTAAAGCTACCGGAAACCTGGGCTATGAATGTCACGGCCAAAATATGTCTCGGCATCGGCCTTTACTTACCCTAACTCAAGAGCAGAATCAGGTACCTAATTACAAGTGGGTAGACTGGAGTGTGTCGCTAACAGATTTTGAATCTGGAACACGATAACTTTGCAGCTATTGACAAGCGCTCTAACCACTCTGCCAGTCAGACACTCAAGTAATATGTAAGCTGGCATACTTAATACCCGTGGCTTTGCGTTGTTGATTATTCTTAACATTGAGACATTTCACTCTTTTTCGATACATTTTGCGCGCCAAATGAGAAATCTTATTTGAAAGTGTTTCTTGTGCGGAAATGTATCAGTATGAATGAGTTTTTGTTGTTTTGAGTCGTGACATGACTAGAATATCGTATGGTGTGTGGCTGTAGACAGAAGTATTTCAAAGTGTTCAACAAGGCTCCTACTTGTAGTGTTGGATCGTGTTATTGGAATATAAATTCATTATTAGCTATAGGCATGGACATCTGTTGTAATGGAACGAAACTTTATTATGTGAAGAATATTATATTACCAAAACGATCACAAAACCTGTAAATTATGACTATGAATATTGGGCACATGATGAAACTATATGATGAATCGTTAAGTCAAATAAATGTCTGGATGGGAAAAAAATGCGTTGTAAAACTCGTTAAGGGCTGTTGGTCCTTACTGACCTTTATTAAGATGTTTCGGTTAACTACATGTATTGTTCTGCCTTGAAAATGACTGCGAGCCGTTTGTTGATGCTTTGGAGTCCAACTACTTGTACGTTTTAACAGAGCGACCTGCCCTTTAACAAACTCCAATATCTGACACCCCAAATCATTTTCAGTCAATATAAACATTTAACAACACAACAGATGGCAATAATCGTTCAATGTGAATGGTGTAACATGTGTTCCTAAATTTAAATTGTGAAAGGAAAAACAACAGACCAGATGTCGGCACGTAACAATCATTCAAGTGAAAAGATACAAAGATAAACAATGGTAAGCAGATGATCTATTCTTCGTGTTGCATGAAATTATCTGACATCTTAAAATAGCTCGCGTTTTAACCCCATTAAAATAAAGAGAAAGAAAAAGAGACAAATGATCTAGTGGATTAACTTTGAATAAAAATAGTTCCTTTAATTCTTACGCGACTGAGATCAAATTTGAAACTGGTTTGCACAAAATTTTTGCCAAAATCTTAACAAGGAATATTTAACAAAATAGATCTAATAGTTTTTAAGCAGTTTCTTGCGACGAGCATAAAGAGAAAGTGAAGTTAATAGCGCGTTGTGCAATTTTCAGTTCTTGCTACGCTAATTTGTGTCTAGAAAAGGTGTCGGAAACCGGTCGACCTTGATCAACCGGTAGATCCAAAGGGAATCTTTTGGTAGATCTCTAGACGGCGGAGTCAGGAACAAGAATTTTTCACCTAGATAAATTACGGACTAGCCCTTTCCTTCTGGCACTTAAAAGTGCGGTGCCCTTCAAAGTTTAAAGATACTTTCACAACATTCCCGGCGAAAACCCACAAGCTAGCTGACTTAAAATCACTTTATTCGTGAACTACATAAGACAGGAAGCGATCTTTTGTTTGTAGTGAAGTTATCATTCAGTAAAATATTGGATTTTCCACCGCTCTGTAGATGAATTTGCAGATGAATCCCTCGGCAGACATAAAAGTTATGATCAGGGAGCATGTATTCAAAATTCTAAATGATCTTAAACCTGAAACAGTATTGATTTTATCAAGGCAGATCTTAAGAAAGATCTGTAGTTTTAAAGTAGTTCCCCACAGCTCCTCGGTTGCCGACGTTGGTCTAGAAGAAAGACAAATGACACCCTGGCCAATGTAATCTAATCAGACAGCATGACAACTTACTTACTGAGTCATTCCTCTTCTAGCCTGGGATGAAGAGGTTTGGCAGAAAGAACACCATAATATCCAATCAGCTGTTTTCCTCCTGGCCTGGTTCCAATCCAGTCCTCGTTCTTTCAGAGACTGTCTAATGTTATCCTCCAACCGAATTCTGGGTCGTTCTAGAGGTCTGGATCCCTATCTCTTGATTTCCCATATTTCTCGTGGTAGCTGATCTTCTTCCATTCTGCAGACATGGCCAAACTATCGTAATTGAGGCTGTTATACTTGGGTCTGCAGTGGCTGGGTTTTGAGGCCATGACGTGTCGTCTGATAGCAGACCATGTCTCTACACCCTGAAAACAAAGATATATGACAAGAAACCTTACTTGCGTTTACACTTCTGCACACGATGAATCTGCACTCTGGGACAGTGTTCAGATTTGGAAAGCGGTGATTTTGGTTTCGAGACCACCGTCAATCCCTCCAAACACTTCTGATCTATGGGCAACGAAATCGATGTTGTTGTGATAGCTGTAGCGGTGGTGGTGGTGGTAGTAGTAGTTGCTGTGGTAGTGCTGATGTTGCTGCTGCTGCTACTCTTGCTCACGTTGTGTGTAGTGCTGGCGGCGGGCGCGTCTTTTCTGGGCCGACATTTTCTTCTTGACCGGGCCTGTAGGATTGGAAGAAAGCAAGGTGAAGTAGAGAATCAGCCCAAAGAAGACAGACGAACGCTACTGCACCAACATGCACACTTGAGCCAGCAGGCAAGCAATCCATCTGCACACTCACGGTAAGTGCTCACATCAAGCTGAATATGCACACGAAAACAAGGCAGGAATAACGTAAAACACGTTGCTACAGAAACCACTGGTACAAAAGCATGCGAATGCTTGGTACAGGCGCCTTACAGGGGCACTAGTTAGTGTGGTGGCTGTAGTGTCCTATATATAGATATGATGCGAGAGTTACGGGACTTGGGAAGATGGCCGTTATGTGAGATCAGACATGTTTGTAACCCTGTGTGTAATAAAATATTGAAGAACGTCAAAAGTCTGATATCAGTTCTTTTAGACAGGACTAAGGTAGAATTTTTTACAACGGGCTGATCACCCGTTTGCCAGTCACTTCGATTACGGAAACAACAGCAAAAGGATTGATTTGCCGTTGCCCTAAAGACGCCAATAGGCGTGATGGGAAACAATGGCAAAGAAAACCTATCTGCTGTTGCCCTAAAGACGCCAATAGGCGTAATGGCCACTGACTGCTTTGACGGTCAGTGGCTAAGGACGGAAGAAGAAGAAGAAGGTAGAATACCACAAATGGCGACGAGGATGTTAGAATTACCCATTACGTTTTTTCAGTACAATCACGATGTGAACATAGGAACCAAGTGAGAAAAATTCGTAAGCCGTTTCGAAAACTGTCTGGCGGCATTTGAGGTCAAAGATGTCAAACGCAAACAGTGTTTACTATTGCACTATGCCGGAGAAGAGGTATATGACATCTACCAGACTATGGCCGAGACAAGTGATGATTACGATAAGGTGAAGCAGAAGCTGTCCTCGTATTTCATCCCTAAGAAGAATACGATGTATGAACAGTTCAAGTTCAGACAGGCCATTCAGAACGGTGAAGAAAATTTAGACCAGTACGTCACGAGGTTACGCCAACTTGTAAAACACTGCCAATTTCAGAATCAAGATGAGGAAATTAGAAATCATGTAATACAGACATGCACATCATCGAAATTAAGAAGAAGGATTCTTCAAAGTGAAAAATCCATTACGTTAGATGAAGTACTACAGATTGGCAGAACGTTAGAAATTGTAGAAATACAGGTTACACACATAGAGAAGAAAGAAGAGAACACTGTCAACAAACTGCAATTTAAGAATTCTAGATCTAGAACCCAAGATTCAGTCACACTAGCTGACAAACATAACAGACAGAAACCACAGTTTCATGAGTCCAGATCTAACTCTAAGAAAGAATCGTATGCAAATGTTGTGGAAGGAAATATCCTCACAAAGGCGGAAGACAGAACTGCCCTGCATTTGGAAAAGAGTGTCATATTTGTCACAAGCAAAATCACTTTGCCAAGTTCTGTCTCACACCTAAAAATAAGGTTCAACAGGTTAGTGAGAAAAAGGAAAACACCACAGACACTGACAGCAGCTCAGAGGCTTATGTTTATGCACTGGATAACAGATCAGATGTCCCCAGAATAAACATTAAAATGCAAAATACACATCTGCCTGCAATGATAGACACGGGTTCAAGTGTGGATGTCATAAGCACAACCATGTACAAACAGTTGAAGAAAAGACCACAGTTGTTTCCCACTAATAAAAAGTTATATGCATATGCATCCAAGACTCCATTAAAAGTGGTTGGAATATTCAGAACAACCATTGAATCCAAGCATCATCATGCCAGTACTACTGTCTATGTAGTAGAAGGTGGACATGAAGTTCTTTTGAGCCATAAGACAGCATCTACATTGCAGGTTGTCAGAATAATAAATAGTATCAACAGCAAGAGAACACATAATCTGTTTGAAAAGTATTCAGACCTGTTCCAAGGTGTAGGTAAAATGAAAGATTTTGAGCTGAAACTACACATAAATGTGAATGTGAAACCTAAAGCACAACAGCACAGAAGAATTCCATTTCACATCAGGCAAAAAGTAGAAGAAGAAATGAAAAGATTAGAAGAAGATATCATTGAACATGTTTCAGGACCAACTCCATGGGTCAGTCCTATAGTACCTGTCATCAAGAAGAATGGTGATGTAAGAATTTGTGTAGACATGAGACAGCCTAATGAAGCTATAGAAAGAGAGAGACACATCACTCCTACAATAGACAACATAATAGTGGATCTAAATGGAGCAAAGGTTTTCAGCAAATTAGATCTGAGAAGTGGCTACCATCAAATTCTATTAGCTCCGGAATCTAGATACATCACAACTTTCTCAACACATCTAGGTTTACGAAGATACAAAAGGCTCAGTTTTGGAATAGCCTCAGCGGCAGAAGCATTCCAGAATGTAATTGGAAATGTGCTTCAGGGCCTGAAAGGACAGTTGAATGTATCTGATGATATTCTGGTTTATGGAAAAACCCAGAAAGAACATGATGAAAATCTAGAACAGGTATTCATCAGACTGAGGCAGCATAACCTCACATTGAATAAAGAGAAATGTGAATTCAGCAAAAACACATTGGATTTTTATGGATATACTTTTTCTGAGAAGGGAATTGTTCCAGACCACAGAAAAGTTAGTGCACTTCAAGAAATGGCAGAACCAACCAATGTATCTGAATTAAGAAGTCTACTGGGAATGTTCAACTACTGTTCACGTTTTATTCAAAACTATGCAACTCTCAGTCAGCCTTTAAGAATGCTTACAAGAAAAGGCAAACCATGGATATGGACTGCAACTCAGTCAAAAGCATTAGATATGCTGAAATCAGAACTATCCAAAAGTGCTGGTACATCCTATTTTGATAGGAACAGAAAGACATTCATCTCAGTGGATGCAAGTCCAGTCGGTTTAGCGGCAATGCTAACCCAAAGAGATGACAGAAACAAAGAATATGTTGTAGCTTTTGGCAGTAGAAGTCTGTCAGATACTGAAACTAGATACTCACAGACAGAAAAAGAGGCTTTAGCAATAGTGTGGGCTTGTGAATATTTTCACTTATATATTTATGGCAGCAAGTTCACCATCATATCAGATCACAAGGCATTGGAGATGATATTTGGAAAAAGAACATCCAAGCCTCCTGCTCGTATAGAAAGATGGGGTTTTAAGACTGCAGCAGTATGATTTTAATGTTGTATACAAGCCTGGGAAAAATAATCCTGTTGATTATATGTCAAGACACCCACTAAAGGTGCAGTCTGAGAACAAAAACAGTGAAGAGACAGAGACATATGTGAGATTCCTTGCCATGAACAGCGTTCCAAAAGCTATGGATCTCAAAGAAATACAAGAAGAGACCATGAAAGACTCACTGTTGCAAGCAGTTCAGTTTATAATCAGAAGTAATAAATGGAATAACATTCCTTATGAACAGTTCTCTAATGTGAACAGAGACGATCTTAATATTTTCCACAGATTAAGAACTGAACTAACACTTACTGAAGACAATTTATTACTGAGAGGTTCAAGAATAGTAATTCCTAGTACACTCCAGAGAAGAGCAGTAGAGTTAGCTCATGAAGGACATCAAGGTATAGTCAAGACCAAATGTTTGGTTAGAGAGAAAATTGGGTTCCCCAGATTGGACAAAATGGTTGAAGAGACTGTTGCAAATTGTTTAGCTTGTCAAGCTTGCACCGAAAGTGGAGCACATATGACACCTTTGAAAATGTCTGAGCTTCCCAAAGCTCCATGGACAGAGGTCTCTGCAGATTTTTGTGGACCATTACCATGTGGACAGTATATTCTTGTCATGGTAGATGAATATTCAAGATTTCCAGTTGCTGAAATCATTAATTCCACATCAGCAAGAACTGTCATTCCTGTGATTGACAAGATATTTTCGACATTTGGAATTCCTGAAATTTTAAAAACAGATAATGGTTCCCCATTTAACAGTCAAGACATGAATAATTTTATGCACCATGTTGGATGCAGACACAGAAGAATCACACCTTACTGGCCAAGGGCAAACGGGGAGGTGGAAAGGATGATGAGAAATCTCAAGAAGGTCATTCAAACAGCTACAGTTGAAGGAAAGTGTTGGAGACAACAGCTGTATGCTTTCCTTAGAAATTATAGGGCAACACCTCATATGTCAACAAGCAAATCACCATATGAGCTCATGTTTCAGAGAAAGGTCTCGATTAAGATTCCAACAGTTGAAACCAAAGAGAGTCAACCAGCCTCATCAGATGTGCAGAGAAAAGATGCACAGGCTAAAAACAGAATGAAGCAACATGCAGACCGTAGACTACGATCGCAGCCGTCTGATTTGAAAGTAGGAGATTTTGTTTTAGTACAAGAACAAAACAGCAAGTCAACTCCGAGATTTAATCCAGAACCTTATAAGATTACTAAAATCAAGGGAAACATGATAAGTGCTTCAGGTGAAGGCAGAGTTGTGACAAGAAATGTTTCGTTTTTCAAGAAAGTCAACGAAAACCTGGCCAGATCAGCCAAAAAGAAATCACAGCCAGATGATGATTACTTAGATGACTTTGTCAGTCATGAGTTGCCACTAACTGCCACAGAACCAGCTGACGTCACCATGGACAACAACAGGCAGTTACCGCAAACAGGCAGACCACCGCCTAGACACCGAAATGTACCAAGACATCTCAATGACTATGTTTTGTATTGACAATGACTATGTCTGTCATTAGTGATGTTTGTAACATAGTTTGTGTATCAGAGTGTTTTGTTATTCAAGAAAGGGAGAGAATGTAGTGTCCTATATATAGATATGATGCGAGAGTTACGGGACTTGGGAAGATGGCCGTTATGTGAGATCAGACATGTTTGTAACCCTGTGTGTAATAAAATATTGAAGAACGTCAAAAGTCTGATATCAGTTCTTTTAGACAGGACTAAGGTAGAATACCACAGTGACTCCATAAGGAAAGAACAAGAAAATGATGAATATAAACGGTTACATTGGCGACAGTGCGTACAACAATGCAGAAACAAGCATATTGAGAAGCGCATATCTACGAAGCAATTTTGACATGACTAGCAAGTTAACTCGTCAAGTAATAATGACACAAGATTATTGCGTACGATTTCTATCTCATGACCTGAGAACAGCACCTTTTCTCCTGTATTCAGTTTGTTCCTTTTCATTTCCTTTTGCCTTTAACCTTCCACCTTTAACCTTCCACCGAGCAAGTCAGCTCGTTAACACACATAGACAATACCTTATTAGCTCCTCAAGGAGCATAAGCCTTACAAACACATGTCAAGTCCTCCTTTCAAATATCATCAGCTCAAATTATTTGCGCATCTTCCTGATCATTATCACTTCTGTCCTAGATGAAAAAAAGTTAGTCGGCAACCCAGAATCCTTTGGGCTTTCTCTGGGTTGCTTCCTAAGCCTACTTACTAGATGACCTTCTTCTCTCTTAGACGGCTGAATTGACTATTAATGACGCAATCACTTCTGTTGTTCCCCTATTATACAGTATAGGTCAGACTACACAAGACAAAAACGTTAATACGGTGTCTAGTAAATGATAGAAGACTAAGAACAGAAAGTACAGGACAGAGGGTAGGTGTTTTTTGGTATTGTATAAACATTTATAACACACAAGGAAGGGAAACCCGAGGCCTGTAAACAGTAAATAAATATTAGACAAACATAAAGGTATGTTTTCAGGCACTCGTAAGAAGTAGCACACTAGACAACAGAAAAACAACAGACGTGAGTGGCTTAACCAGGACTCGAACCCAGGACCTTCCGTGCAACAACCCCGCCTAGCTATGCAAGCGAATCACACTATCCTCCCTTTCATCTAGGCATCACAAAAAAACTCCGCCAATGCCGGTCCCAAGCCCGGATGAAAAAGGAGGAGGGCGGCCTGCATGGAGGCCGTAAGGAGGCAGCCCCTCCACCATGCAAAGGCACAACAGGCCAATCACCTGTTTGCTTTAAATCATGATTACGCGAACTACAAGAGAGAAAACCGGACTGATTGTAAAGGCGACGAACTGGAACGGACTACGGACTACGACTTATGGAACTTGGAACACAAGAAGTATAAATGGGAAGGAAGAGGAGCTGGTGGAAGAGATGAGGAAAGCAAAACTAGAAATCCTGGCTATAACGGAAACGAAGAAAAAAGGACAAGGAGTCATGGATCTCGATGGCAACACGTTGCTCTACAGTGGTGTACCCATATCTGAAAGAGCTAAAGGGGGAGTGGGTTGCATTGTGGCCCAAAATCAAAAAGATAGTATCAAGGGATGGAACTTTGTCTCGGAGCGCATTATGGTTGTAAAACTAAAAGAAGGAGAAACCATAGTCAACCTGGTCATAGTGTATGGGCCAAATGAGGATGAGAGAGCAGAGGTCAAGGAGGAATTCTTCGAGCTGCTTCAAAGGACAGTGGATGACTGCCTAGATGAAGTTATTATGCTCGGAGATTTTAATGCCAGAGTTGGAAATGACCATGCTAGATGGGGTGGAGTTATCGGAAGATATGGAGAAGATACTCTAAATGACAATGGAAAGCGACTCCTTAGATTCTGCAGTGAGCAGAATCTGATCATTACAAACACAAAGTTCCCCCATAAGCGCATACATGCATACACTAGATGTGAACCAACCAAGAATGAGAAGTCAGTGATCGACTATGCCATTGTTCGGAGAAGCTCATTCAGATATGTCCGAGATGCAAGAGTCTGGAGGGGGCCAGAGATTGGAAGTGATCACTACCTGCTAACAATCAAACGAACAACTGAAAGAGTTGCTCAGCCTAGAAACTGCCCAACATCACGCAAGAAACCAATTAAACGAGCAGGAGAAATGAGCACCTCTGGAATAAATTCAAGGAGGATATCTATAAAGACAAGATGGCTGCAGAAGCATGTGGTGAAGTCCGACTTGGGAACCAGAGAAAGAGGACACCTTGGTGGACAGAGGAAGTCAAAGAGAAAATAAGAGAGAAGAAAAGGGCATGGAAACAATACTTAGGAGCTAAAAACAAACTTCAGGGACAAAATTGGAAAAATATTAGAGAATATAGTGACATACCTCACTCAGAGAACAGACTAGCGCAAAGAAGTATGCCGTTGCATAACCTCGGTAGATGCTTTTCGTGAGCACACTGCAAACCAGAGAGGCAGCTGCAATAGACCAAGTCCTTACTCAGCCCGGGTTAAGAATTTGGCTCCTTTCGAACTGGGCTAGAAAAAGATTGCACAAGAAAACTACCCCAGTAAATTGTTTGCGTGAATATCAAAAGCTGAAAAAGATGCCCTAAAAGAAAGCATGAGTTGTTCAAAGAAAAACCTGAGTACTAGAAAAACAATGCCCTCTCAAAATTTATAAAGGACAAGCAAGGCAAAATTGCTTACTTGCCCCGAAGGAAGTAATGGAAAGATGGAAAAGAATATTTCTCAGAACTCCTGGATGGTGAGCATGATGAAGCATCAGAAATGATAACCACAGACAGACAGAATCGCTGGAGGAATTCTTTTAAATCATGGTGAACTTCATGACATAAGATGCACGTGATATTTCCGGATGGAAAGAAAATCTGAGGGCAGCACTAGAGAAAATCAAGATGGGCAAAGGCAGCAGGGCATGATGGTATAACACCGTAGAACATGGTTTAAGTACATGGAGCATCAAGCGCGACGTATTACTCCTAAAGCGTCCCTACAGGCAGCATGGTGCAACAAGACCATACCAAAGGATTGGGAGATTGCCATCATAACACCAATTTTCAAAAAGGGTGACAATCGACAATGTGGAAACCATAGAGGCATATCCCTTCTCAGTGTCCCTGGTAAAATCTACTCTAGGATCCTAGAGCAGAGAAGAAGACTACGAGTGCGTGAGGCTTTCGAGAAAACCGAAGACGTAACTCCTAGGCTGTAGCCACACTAGCATTGGAATGAGGTCCAGTGCGAGTGAGATGTCATCTTCGTTTCTTAGATCTGGAAACCGAAGTACTGACAAGACCCCTGGAGGCAAATCTTCACACTCAGGGACAAGCTGAGTGAAATTCAGGCCCTGATTGAGTATAAGAGCTGAGACGTGCAGAAATATGTGAGGACAGCATCTTATTGTTTGTCATAAGAGTTCGGGCACCACGATCTGGAAACCAGGCGTATTCCCGTATGACCTTACGTTTCCCCTGGACGAGCAAAGGCACTTTGGGACCTGAGAACTGTATTGTGGGGGGTACTGGAATGAGAAGGTAATATTCCCACGCACTCGGCTGATGATGTTGCTGATTCAACTGCCTATCTCCAGATTGCTATCTGCAAGTCTGCAGGTAATTAGCGTGGATGAGGACCAGGCGAAACCATAAGTGGCTCAGAAACAAGATCGCATGGATCCGACCACGGGCCCACTGGTGGTAATGACAAGATTGAGTATGCGGTAGATCAACCCTGGACCAGGGTCTACTTTGGGGATACTCCTTATGGACGATTATGTCATCGAAGGCATGGAGGTAAGGATAGATGGGCCAGTCCCGTAAAGTAGACGGTCAGATGGGGGTTACTCATGGCCATGAATAGTGGATGAAGATGAGCAGGTCTTGATATTTCACGAGCTTGGACATGTTATACCGCTGATGATGTATTGCCCTGATTGCTAAAGGATCGAGGGGAGTCGAGCAATCTACCCAATCCCACACCTGCAAAGTCTAGGGATGGAAGAGCTGGAGAGAGAGAGGGATGGTCATAAGCAAGTCTCTAAAGACAAAAATCCATGGTGATAACACGAGAAGTAAGACGCAAACATCGGCATCATACGCTGCAGTTAGGGATGAGACAAAGGGGTCCTGGACCTAGGCAGGTGTCGACCATACTTGGTAAATATCTCGGAGTGCTATTCTAATCGAGAGACGGCGATAAGGGATCGGCAACAAAGAAGAGTTTTGGCCACTCGAAAGAAGCGAAGAGCGGCTGGGAGGACTTGTTTTAGGCCATAAATCGTGGATACCTCAGCAAAGAATGTGGAACAAAACCAGGAAGAATGACAGCTGGTATCTGGCGCTCCACTCTCCAAACCTGTACACACGGTCAAGAAAACGAGTCAAGTAAGTAATCAAAAAACAACCCACGTAATGACGGTGACTGTGTATAAACCACGAAATTTGAGGGGGGGGCATCTATGTCGAAAAGTTCTTGACCATATGGACATGCGAGTCACGCCTGACGGATCGTGCAATGCCTCACAATCCCACAAATGTAAGCCAGCGTTCAATCCACTGACCCGCAGAACACTGCGACCTATGTGTACCATGCTGCAGAATGGCAACAGTTGGTTCTTTTAAACAATCGGAACCTAGAACAGGGATCCATCGGACCTCCAGGATAACCCGGGATGACGGCTGGGACTGTTCCGTCAAGCCAAAAAAAACTAAAAAATCCCCGGGTTTGATCGTACGCAGATCTAGTTTGCTTAGACCAGGCCAGGAGAAGAAGCTGATAGAACAAGAAGCCTTGGTACGATGCTCTTCTTTAATAATCCTCTAACCTCAAGATGGCCTCTCCTGTACGTTGGCTATAGTAAGCCGAGCTGTTCATGCCCATAAAGGGCAAATGATGTTTCGATTAGACGGTGTACCGCGTACTTCACGACCCGCAAAGCCTTGAGGGACCCTAATTGTACAATATCGAGCATCCAGCCGATGATGACGTCAATTCACGACCTCGAAGGTACTGGCGACGGTTTTCATAGGGTCCGCTAATTTCACTGATGAAACACTTTTAGAAGCAATACTTGTATTTTTCTGTTTAATTTAAGCGACCGATGACGGACTTCAGAAATGGCCGATCCGGAGGCCCATCTACCAGGAATAAAGTGACTAAGCTGGTTCATTATCAGGCGAACGTTTATCTGGAGCATGCTGCCATCGGTCAAGCATTGTTGTAATGTGGTCTTATAAACCTCGGTACACTACCTCAATTACGGTTAGACTGGGGTTACGGAACGTTGCGTGTGTTGTAAGCTGTAAGGTAATCACAGGTTGTGTCAAAAATTAATGGCTTGCGATTGACGGGCGGCATTAGTGTAACCCGTCATATGGACAACTTGGTATCGGAAAATTGAGTTTACCAGGGGTGGGGGACATATGGTCTCGGGCAGGTGGTGTTAATTAATGCGTTTGGCTACGTTGTAAGCGCGTGGAACACACATGGGACGGTGATAGATATAATTCCGTAACAAATACTGTCTTCTTATCATGGGTCGTTGCTTTTTAATTAGGCGGGGGGACGACGGTGATTCCAGTAATTGTAGCAGCGTGCTACGTTGACTGGCGAAGGCGGTTATATAATTCCGTAACTTTCAATACTGTCTTTTAATTATTTACGTGTTTTTTTTAATTAATGTATTTGCTACTTTTCTTTGTAGCACGCTCCTTTCAACCATCTACCATGTACATGGAGCTGTTGGTTATATCAGGACGTGTTTCCTTTATTGTAATATGTTTTTGTTTGTATTTATTTTATAAACCTCTACACCTCACGGTAGAAGGGGAACGACTAAGTAAGTAGTAAGTAAGTATTTATTTTATACTGTATTATTTCTAGTAGGTATTTTTCCTTTTGTAGTTATAATTCAAAATGGCTTTTTTATCCAAAATATGATATTTTCTAAGCTGGTATGTTTTTAATTTTCACTGGACGGTTTATTTGGTTAATCTGTATGTATCTGGGGGGAGTCTTTCACCAGTGTGGACTACTGCCTCGGATCCTTATTTACTTTTTATATGTTAGCTTTAGTTTTTGTAATATAGTGTTTTATTAACTTTTGCACTTCTGAAGGGGTCTTTGTGCCTGAGATTTTCTACACTCATTTCTACCTTGTGGTTACTACAGTATGTCTTAATGTTTTGCCTCTGCTGGTCATATTTTTTTGCAGTCCACCAGAAAGTGTCTAATTTATGTGTTGAGTGTCTTCAATTTCAAGCTACTTTGCTTTTCAATTAATTTTGACACTTTTTCAGTCATTTTGCAAATGGCACAATGCATTCTTCTTCTTCGTTCGTCCTGAAAAGGACGTTGGTTGCGTTGTGTCGCCGTTTACAGCAAAGCTGCGATATCTGCGCCTTTCGGCCGACACATCCGACTTCAGCATGGCATTTTTTGGGACCGGGTTTGCCTTCCCTCTTCGATCTCTACTCTCTCAGCCAGACTGCAGTGATGCAGCCTGTTTCCAGGACCACCACGTGGAGGTGGAGTAGGGTCTTGGTCAGCTCTGGTTCGCTGACCCTGACGCAAGCAGTCAAGCTATGGGTCGCTGACTGCATTCTCTGTTGCTGCATCTTTGGGCCCCTAATGCATTCTAACTTCCTTCTTTTCATAATGTTGTCAGTACAAGAGAATAAATAAATATTACACACATAAAGGTCACGTGTTTCAGGCGCTCGTGACAAATAAAGAAGCAGAAAACTAGACCAAAAAAAAAAAACAACAGAAGTGAGTGGCTTACCGGAGAATCGAACCCAGGACCTCCCGAACGGCACCCCCGCTTAGCTACAGAAGCGAATCACACTATCCTCCTTGCCAGCTAGGCACCGCAAAAATAGTGCTTCGAAGACAGGGGAGAACTGGCTCGCTATGATGTGTCCAGTAAGCTGTCTTGCTACACTGATTTCTACCAAGATATCATTTTAGCTGTTCGTAGTATTCATACTATCCATTTATAAGTTCTTCCTCTTTTGTTACTGACTGTCCGTGGTTCACTTCCTATTGATAAGACCGGCTCTGCATAAAACATAATAACTATCTGTCTTGCCTCGAGAAACAAAGGTTTCATTTTTTGGAATGATCTTTTCCTATGCGCTATTTTGTTCATTGTTACTGACTTGCATTTTCCACAACATTAAGTGCAAGTATTTAAGTCTATTGTTTGTTTTTGTTTTCTGGGAGTCTGAATGGCTAAGAGGTATTGCGTCCGCCTCTAATTCTAAAGGTACCGGGTTCGCTTCCAGAACAGGGAATTTTATTGACGGAAATTATTTTCAGAATCACTGGTTTCTAATGATGTCATACTCTTCCCCCCAATCTCGTGGGTAGTGAGATAGGATGCCTAGCCTTTTCGGATAAGGGAGAAAGTATAGGAGGTCCATGTGCAAGTTGCGCACGTTAAAAATCCCTCGGCAGTTGGAAATCGTAAAGAGTAGACCATACAGCCGCTGCCCTGGCAAAATCTAAAAATTAGGAAACCTACAAAAATATTTACAGAATATGCGATTTCTGTATATAGAAATTGGGATTCTAGCCGGTGCTATGGAGTCCGTGCACTGTGCTGAGATTCTCCTTGTGTGATTTAAGGGAAGAGATCTGAGCGCTGATGGAGTTATGTGCAGTGATGATGGTCGTCATCAAACCAAAGTTTGTATCATTAATGTGCCCCGCTTACTTTGATGGTGAGGGAGTCGCGGTAGCTTAGTGGTTAGTGCACTGGCTTCCTTGCTCAGTGGTCTATGGTTCGATCCCCAGATGAGGTGGGATTTTTTAGGCCACAAACGGCTCCTGGGTCTATTCAGCCCCAATTGGGTACCAGAGCAACTTCTGGGAAGGTTAACGCGGCCGGCGTGATGCTGACCACATCACCCCTAATGTGCCAATGGTCAAGAAAATATCGGCCTAACCCCATATTCCCAATATGCCTCAGTGGGCGTGTAACGGGATCCTTTTTTTTTTCTTTACCTTACTTTGATGGTGCATTCATGTGATTTGGTTTCATACAGACGTTCATTCCCTCCATATTTTTTATATTCATTAATGTGCATTATAGTGCCGTTACAATTTACTTGCAATGTTATGTCCTGGAGCGATAATTTTGTCAATACCCGAGAAGTACGCTACAATAAAACTATAAATAGCAGCTGTTATTTAATAACATTAAGAGCCATGCCGGACGGTTTTGGCGAACATTTGTCTTCTCTACTCTGTCTCTTCCTCCACCCATCTTTTCCCGCAAAAGTCATTCACTCACTTCTTTATTCCTTACTCTCCAACTCCCGACGGAGCATAGGGTCATCAACACTCGTATGCCAAGTCCTCCTGTTACGTGTCATCAGTTCAAGGTCCGCTGAAATTATTACTTGACGTGTAATTCATTTCGTGTGTAAATATCTCCACAAATGAATGTACACAAGTCGCTTACTTCTCGATTATTTTTATGTGCGGCTTGTGCTTTGTGTTAATTAGCATCCGTGATTAAATATATTTGTAATTGCACTTTCTTTATATTTGATTCGCAAATAATCAAAATTGTGTAAGGGTTAACCCAACATTCATTTTCACGTTCGGGTATTCCCATATTCACACACGACTATATTGTCATGTTAAAGTATATATGTAACAATTTTTATTATTATTATTTATTCCCTTCAAACATACAGGTCTGCGCGGGTATTAATAAAACCAATCCCGCCCCGGCCATACAACCGCGTCTGTCATCGAAATTGAATCCGCCATGAATTTCATGGCGTTAAACCTAATGCTTCAGAGCAAGACATTAAGCAATTTAGCAACTGTCAACTTATGTTAACGTTGCTTTTCGTGCATTACAAACTAGACATTCTGAAATCAAATTATCTAGTAAGACGCAGTTAGGTTCGTAAGTTTCTTCAGCTTTACAAGTCAAACAGTTTGTGATTTTTTTTTTTTTAACTTTGTACAATTAAAATCCAGCCTGACCCGGCCAGTTACTATTTCTATTTTGCCCCGTCGTTCTCGACGGAGTAAAATTTTAGTAATATCATATTCGTGCATCACCCGTGTGTTACCGGGGCCCGAAAGGGAAGCAAAGAATAGTAACACTGTCCCCTGCCAAGCATGTCGTAGAAAGCGACTAAGGAGGGTTGGGCATGGGGCCGGTTACCCCATCCTTAAAAAATTTAAACCACAAAAAACTTCAACAAATATGGACAAGTCAAATAAAGAAAATAAAACACAGCCATCCAAGACAGGGGAAGGTCCTCCCGTGGGGAGGCGTATGATGCAACACAGAGAAAGCCGAAAGGAGTCTGTGTTGCTGACTAACCTTCTTTCTTCTAGGAGAACTTCCAGATTTGGCACCTGGAATGTTCGGACATTAAACGAACAAGGGAAAGTGGCAGCAGAAATGAGAAAATACAAAATTGAGGTTTTGGGAATGTGTGAAACAAAGTGGAAGGGGGTAGACAGGAAGAAACTCATCACAGGTGAATTGGTGCTGTCCTCAGGACATGAAGACGAAAGTTCACACCACAGTGAAGGGGTAGCTCTTATGTTATCTAAAGAAGCACAGAAAGCACTCATTGAATGGGAAGCTGTTGGACCCAGAATAATAACAGCTACTTTCAAAACAGCTAAAAAGAAAATTCATGTAAATGTCATCCAATGTTATGCACCAACAAATGACAAAGAAGAGTCTGTGAAAGAAGCATTTTATACTAAACTACAGGAAATTATGGATAAAGTAAAAAGAAGAGACATCACAATTTTGATGGGTGACATGAATGCAAAGATAGGTACAGTTAACACCGGATTTGAAGAAGTCATGGGAAAACATGGGCTAGGAGTAATGAATGAAAATGGAGAACTATTCACAAACTTCTGTGCTTCAAATCAACTGGCTATAGGAGGAAGCATGTTTCCACATAAGAGAATACACAAGGCAACATGGATATCACCAGACCATAGAACAGAAAATCAGATTGATCATATATGCATAAACAAGAAGTTTAGATCATCATTGCAGGATGTAAAGGTATATAGAGGAGCAGATGTGGCATCAGATCACCATCTTCTGATAGCCAAAGTAAAAATGAAACTCAAGAGATATGCAACAATGCAAAATTATAGACAACAGTATAATGTAGGACAGCTAAGAAATCAAGAAACAAGAGACAAATTTGCGGTCACAGTATCCAACAAATTCCAAGTGCTCCAACAGCTGGAAGATGTAGAGAATACAGAAGACTATTGGCAGCAGGTCAAAACTGTATGGAAGGAGACATGTGAAGAAATACTGGGGAAAAGGGAAAGACAACAAAAAGCATGGATAACAACAGAAACCATCAATAAGATAAAAGACAGAAAAAACAAGAAAGCAGAGTTAAACACAAGCAAAACCAGAAGTTCCAAAGCCAAGGCTCAAGAAGTGTACACAGAAGCAAACAAAGAAGTAAAAAGAAGTATCAAAAGAGACAAGAGGAAGTATAGTGAGGAGTTGGCAAGAGAGGCAGAAGATGCTGCAGCCAAAGGAAATATGAGAGAACTGTATAGCAGCACAAAGAAGCTAACAGGGAAATACAAGCAAACAAGTTGCCTCATAAAAGACAAGAATGGGAAACTGCTCAGCAATATACAAAAGCAAATGAAGAGGTGGACAGAATATTTTGGGGACCTTCTCAATAGACCAGCTCCACAAAACCCGCCAGACATCCAGCCAGCAGAAGAAGAGCTACAAATTAACGGCGAAAGACCAACGAAGGAAGAAATAAAGAAAGCCATAAAGCTTCTAAGAGATGGAAAAGCGTCTGGACCTGATGGCATTCCAGCAGAGGCCATCAAAGCAGATATCGACACGGCTACAGAGATGTTATATAAATTACTTGGTAAAGTCTGGGAAAAGGAAGAGATACCAGCAGAATGGAAGGAAGGATATCTGGTTAAGTTGCCTAAGAAGGGAAATTTACAAGAGTGCACAAATTATAGAGGAATAATGTTACTATCAGTGCCAGGAAAAGTATTAAACAGGATTATCCTTGAGAGATTAAAAGAGTCCATAGACAAGAAACTGAGAGATGAACAAGCAGGTTTTCGACAAAACAGATCATGTACAGACCAGATAGCCACTTTGAGAATAATAGTTGAACAAAGTCTGGAATGGAATTCACCACTATACATCGGATTTGTGGACTACGAAAAGGCATTTGACAGTGTAGACAGAGAATCACTTTGGAAATTGTTGAGGCATTATGGAGTTCCCCTGAAGATCATTAATTTAATAAAGAAAACATATGAAGACATGACATGCAGAGTTCTTCACGAAGGACAGCTTACAGAACCGTTTAGGATAAGAACAGGAGTGCGACAGGGATGCCTCTTGTCTCCATTTCTTTTCTTGCTGGCTGTGGTAAAGTGGGATGTTATAAATATTTATAGGGGACTTAGTGTACTGACTGAGATCAGCTGTGAAGGTATCTATATCTAATAAGAGTAGTGTATTATAGATAACCTTACTTACTGCCACATATGTATACCTCAGTCAGAATTATTCTGGAATAGTGTGATGACTACGTTATATGTCTAGGGTATGTGTATGATGAAGTGTAAGTCATAACAACAACAGACAGATAAACAATTTAATTTATTCCACCACACTTGACAACAATGTGACACTCACAGACATATAACACTCTAAGAGGATATCTTAAAGGAGTCACTGATAACTTTTCAAATAACAATATGTATTCAGTGCTGTCATGAATGTATATGTGTCCTGATTCAAATACAAAGGGAACCAGGAATCACAATCAATTTTAATTACAAGTTATATGTACAGAATTTATTAATATGTTTCTTGTAGTGACATATATTATTAATGGTATCCTATGTGTGTCAGTTGTGTAGTGGTAATATGAGGTAATACTGGTTTTGTTTTGTTCAAGCTCTGTTGGTATTTGTCATCATGACTTCAATAGTTTGTTTCTAATGGAACTAGTATTGGAGATGTTCTCAGTTCCTGGTATTAAAGCAATTAAATTCCCCTCTTAATTTTAGTTTATAATGTCATTTTAAGATGGGGGGTACATAATGTTGAGCTCCATGGCCACACTCTCTTATCTTGCGTGATGACTGCAGTAAAAGACTCCTCTGCTCGTTTACTTAAATGAGTTCTGGAGCCACCCCACTGGTTGCTATATGGACCAAGGAGTATGCTGTCCACCTCTGGCTTCAGCAAAGCTCTGACCAGGTGCTGCTCAATAACTTTAAGACCACGGTCCCTGAAACAAGAAGGTTGTACCTTCTACGTCAGAACTAATTTATACTCCATTTCTACACTGAGCACAATACATCACAAACATTGAGTTCAGAGCGTTAGGCCAACTGTCAGCTTCATCTGAAATACTTTATACCAGTATTTCCCTCCCTAATGGTTACTACGCCTCTGCACTTCCAGCATTATTTCTTTCTAGTTAATAATCTAGGTGTCAGTGTACTGTTTGGCCATTCCATGCAGTTTTACTTTCCTCCGACACCTTCTGTTCAGGCTGGAGCACTATAGGCTTTACATCATGTTCGCTACTGAACCACACATATATACAGACATAAATTATCAATTTACATTCAATTTTCATTAAAAGATATTGAATATTTCAAGCTTACCACAATTCATGGAAATAATAATAAACAGTTTCGTTGACTGGCAATGAATATAGCACAACTCCGATCTGCCGATGTCCCAGGCTTTATTTTATAAAAAATATACACTGGTGCTCAACGCACTGCTTCTTAGTAGGTTTATTACAAGATGTGGCAATGAACAGACGCTCTGAATTGTGTATATTCGCAGCTCTACCCAATCACACCACGTCTACACATCTTTTCAAAAAAGTACCCCTTTCTCACGTTTCCCCTGACAACACAAGATAGTATTATAGTCCGACCAATCGTGTTTAGTCTTTCATTTGTTGCGCTCCAATCACATAGGAGTTAACATGGTAGGCTATTTCCGTAACGTAATGTTTTTTCAAACACGTTATAAAAAAAATTTTATGAGCAGAAATGATTTCATGCTGTCAGGCACCCCCACTATTTTATTTTGGCCATAACTTGGTAATTCCTAGACTATTTGCGTAACGTTTTACATATTCTTTGTCAGCAAACCCTAAGGAACCCAAATATACGAATTTAAGGGAGCTAGGTGGCTGCGTTCAAAATGTGCATTTTCTACCACCTCCTGTTCACTTCAATCCCCATGTGGTGTCTGGGTACTGTCATGTTTTCAAACGTAAACCCATCTAATGTCATCTTTCCCAATAAGCGTTTTTCAGGATTTTAAAACCTAACTCTGGGATGGGTAGTGAATTTTATCACTGTCGAATTGAAATAAAGTTAGTGCATGTGGCCTTACACGCGTGATGGCAGCAATTGTGTATCGCGCGACGCGTGTTTAGTGTTGCACGTGTCCCTGCTTTCTGCCTCTCCCTTCTCTCTATCCTTTAGTCCATCTGTCTTTTAGTTACGCCGTGTATAAAATGGAATGAATGAAATATTAAATTTAGGTCATTGATCAGCTTGCGTATCTCAAGGTTTTCCCAAGAAATACAGTACACGTTTCATTGAAGAAAGCGGGTAATAATACAGTAGGCTTTTACTATCAACGTGAAAGCGTTACAATTTGCAGACGAAGTAGAAAACAAGGGGGATTTCGAGTACAGGCATTGTGACAGCACTGTTCTTTACCATTCTTCTTTCCTTTTATTAAATTTATTTGTTAGGCTTTGCATTTACGTTTTAATTTATATATGGGGATTAGAATAATTCACGACATCTCCCCTCTTAAAACAGACATTATATGTCAGTCCTTTATTCTATATACACATAGAGAAATTTATTATTATTTCTGGGGTTTACGGTGATTCTCATCACACGGATGGCGGCTTAAAAAATCCGCTCCCAAATTTGTTTTTCCAGATATATACTCAATGCTAAAATTATAGGGAGCCAAAAGTAAGGACCATCGGAGTAACCTAGAGTTCTCATGCCTAGCCTGGGCTAGAAACGATAAAGGTTTGTGATCCGTTTGCAACTTAAATGCCTTCCCATACAGATAAATATTGAATTTCTTTATTGCCCATATTACTGCAAGACATTCTTTTTCGCTAGTTGAGTAGTTGATTTCAGCTTTATTCAACTTCCTGCTAGCATATGCCACTGGGCTTAATTCCCCATCCAATGCATCTGATTTCTGTAGTAGAGTTGCACCTAACCCAATATTACTGGCATCCGTCCTTACTATGAATTCTTGACTTAAGTCAGGTAATTTCAAAATAGGTTTACTTGTGAGCTTTTCCTTCAATTCTTGGTAAGCCATTTCACATTGTGGTGTCCATGTAATGCGATCTGGATGTCCTTTACGTGTCAAATCAGTTAACGGTGCACATATGGAATTAAAGTTCTTGATATACTTCTGGTAGAAACCACATAATGAGACAAAGGATCTCACGTCCTTCTTGGTTTGTGGTCTCGGGGCTTTCTTTAGTTTCTCTAAATTCTTTGGGTCAGGGGTCATGTTTCCCTGATAAACTGTGTGTCCCAAAAATTCCAATTCTTTACATCCAACGCAACATTTGGTTGGTCGGGCTGTTAAATTTGCTTCCCTAAGTCGATCAAACAGCATCTTCAGAGAGTCAATGTGTTCCTCAAATGTTTCGGTTGCTATAAGGATATCATCCATGAAATTTGTTATACATGGATTATTCAGAGGGTCCAATAATTTTCTCATCATTCTAGAGAAGACACTAGGCGCATTCTTCAATCCAAATGGCAATCTATTAAACTCATAGTGTCCTTCTGAGGTACTAAAAGCTAGGTATGGTCTAACCTCAGGCTTTACTGGAATCTGATAGTATCCTTTACTCAGATCCACTTTTGAGAAATATTTAGCTTTATTTAGTCTGGCAAACAGCTGATTTGTATCCGGCAATGGATCCACCTGTCCTTCTGTAATAGCATTCAGTCTCCTGTAATCTATACAGAGTCTATGTTCTCCAGAGGGCTTCCTTAAGAGTACAACACCGGAACTATATGAGGATTCACTGTGTGAAATAATTCCTTCCTTCAATAGATAGTCTATCTCTTCCTTCAAAGCTTTCTCCTTAGCAAACGGAATCGAATATGGTTTCATACAGACAGGTGTGGGGTCTATCAGTTTCATTTCATATTCCAATAGGTTTGTATGCCCTGGTCGGTCTGTTAACACCTCTGCATAATTATTTAGAACCTGTTGCACTCTCTCTTTCTGAGTTTTTGTTAAATGTGTACTGATTTTCACCTGTGCTGCTGTCTCACAGGGGTGTAATGGATATTCAAATGATGAAAGTGGTTCCTTTTTCATCTCCATGGCGATGGACAAGGTCAACAAGTGTGTCTCTTCCTGATGTTCTCTTTCCAAATATTTCTTCAGGAGATTCACATGATAGATTTTTTCTTTCCCCTTCTTATCTATCTTATAATTTGTTCTAGACACCTTCTCTAAAACTGTATATGGACCTTGCCATCCAATCTGTAACTTATTCTGACTCCCGGGGAGAAGAAGCAGTACCTTCTCTCCCACAGCCAAATCTCTGTCTTTCGCCTTCCTGTTATAATAGGCAGCATGTTTCTTCCTGGCTTGTTTCAAATTTTCATTGGCAAGTTTCCAGCCAGTTTTTAAACCGAGTGGTCAGCTCATTCACATATTGGTATGAAGATGTAATGTTTTCCTCTGCCTTTTCATCAGTCCACGTTCTTAACAAAGCTACATATGGACCTTTAATTGTGTGGACCTATTTGTCCATGCACCGGTATGGTCTCTTCCACTCGAAGCGCTATAGTGATGATTTTTCTTCCCTGAATTATCATTCACAAAACGACCGCTACCAATTCTTTTCCTGGGGGCTTTCTCCCCACTTAAAATTCTTGATGAGAGATTTCCTCTCTACATCCTCTTCCTCCAGTTTGTTTAAGTCCGATTGAGGGATTTTCGGCTTATCCTGGGGTAAGACATCCTTTTGCACTTTCCGCATAGTGGCCATTGTAAAACAGTTAAATGAAGCTTGTCCGTGAAAAGGGGCTTCCCATTTCATTTGGTCCACTTTATCAAATTTATATTTCTTTTTATGGTCAGGCCTAATTTTGCCCCTTGGCGTGTCCAGGTCCTGATCAATGTTCCCACTTGTGGGTGTTCCCTCATGTGCTATGCTACACCTTTCTACAAAATTCTCAATGTCCCATCTTGCTTTGGGCCAATAATAATTGTGAGCCACCTTTTGAATGATGGTACATATCTTCTCATGGTCCCCATCTGGTTTCACATGTAGGCTCCTTATTAAGTCTGCCCTATATCTTTTAGGAAGTACCAGCTGTCCCTGACCTTTGGATCTAGCTCCAGTCTTCCTATACATCAACTTGTTTTTCATGTAAAAATCTCCCTTGCCTGGAGTTGTATGACAAGTTGACAATTTCCTGAAACAAGGCTTAAGTGTTTTATCCCCAGCCTGTGCCTTCCTCATCTCTTCTGGAGTGGTATCTAACATAATATCCTCCTCCTTTCTTGAGGTCGACCTGACCTGAAGGGTGGCCATATACACAGGTTTCCTTCTGCAACGGTCAGTGTCATGATTGTCCATCTGACAATTTTTACACCACCTTTTTCCTTGGTTGAAAGATTTTCTTTCATCATATTTCCTTTCATCGAATTGTGGGGTTTTATTTTTATTTTCATACCGTGGCCTATCAAACTGGTGCTTACCTTTGTTTTGATCCCTAGGATCAAATTTATTAAAGTTCTGTGGTGCCCTAAAGTTATCCACTTATTTCTTTTTATTACCTGTTACCTCTGCTTGAGCTGCTTGATACCTTTCAGCAACATTTAGCAACTCACCCAGCCTCTCTGCACCTTGTTCCATGAGAAACTTTCTCAGGTCTGGAGCCATGGACTCTCTTAATTGCTCTATAAGGACCATTTCCTTAAGATCTTGGGTTTTCCCCAGAGAAGTCCATTTCTCCAAGTATGTCTCTATTCGTGCAGAGAACTGGTGATAGGTTTCACCTGACAGTAGTTTAGCATTCCTAAATTTTTTCCTATAAAATTCTGCATTCTTTTCATATCTTAACAAAAGAGCCTGCTTTAGCATGTCATAATTTTCCTGATCACTTCTGCTCATTTTTGCAAAAACTTCATAAGCTGCCCCACGAAGTCCCTGAGATAACTTTAAGCTCCACCTTTCTCTCTCTAACCCATATGTGGTAGCTAATAGTTCATACCTATTTAGATAGCTCTCTATATCATCGTCTTTCTCAACAAAATGATCTAAATGAAAATTCATAGCTGAGGTTGAGGCTCCTTGGCTAGCAGTGGCATCCGAGGCAAAGGGACTGGCACCATTTTCAGGAGCATGGCCCTGAAACTCAAACTCCCTTAGTCGTAACTCATGTTCCCTTTGTAATCTCTTCTCCTCCTTTTCTGCTTCCCTCTCTGCAGTCAATCTCTGGTCTTCTCTTTCTGCAGTCAATCTTCTTTCTTCTGCTTCCAATTTCTTAGCCTCTTTGTCAGCCTCAATCTGCAACCTCTTAGCCTCAGCCTCAATCTGCAACCTCTTAGCCTCAGCCTCAATCTGCAACCTCTTAGCCTCAGCCTCAATCTGCAACCTCTTAGCCTCAGCCTCAATCTGCAACCTCTTAGTCTCAGCCTCTATTCTCTTATCTTCGGCCAATCTTTCAGATTCTAATTTTCTTTCGGCCTCTTTTTCTAATCTTCTTTCTTCCCGTTCAATATATTTGTCACATTCAGCAGTGACATAAGAAATCATAATTTGCCCGTCCATTCCTAACTCTTTCGCAGTCTGTACAGCAGCAGATCGAAATTTTGCCAGGTCGGCCATTGTCTAACAGATAAATGTCTAAAATATTTAACTAAACAATTTTATCTATGACTAATTAACTCAAGACAACACAGGCACTGTGAGCTCAACCTTATTTATTTTCACCCAAGGATACCTTTTAATTCTTATTATTCCCTGAAGTGAATTACCCCCAATATTTGTAATAGGGAAAGATTCAAAATCCCGAGGGCGAGACCCCAATATATGTGGTAAAGTGGGATGTTATAAATATTTATAGGGGACTTAGTGTACTGACTGAGATCAGCTGTGAAGGTATCTATATCTAATAAGAGTAGTGTATTATAGATAACCTTACTTACTGCCACATATGTATATCTCAGTCAGAATTATTCTGGAATAGTGTGATGACTACGTTATATGTCTAGGGTATGTGTATGATGAAGTGTAAGTCATAACAACAACAGACAGATAAACAATTTAATTTATTCCACCACACTTGACAACAATGTGACACTCACAGACATATAACACTCTAAGAGGATATCTTAAAGGAGTCACTGATAACTTTTCAAATAACAATATGTATTCAGTGCTGTCATGAATGTATATGTGTCCTGATTCAAATACAAAGGGAACCAGGAATCACAATCAATTTTAATTACAAGTTATATGTACAGAATTTATTAATATGTTTCTTGTAGTGACATATATTATTAATGGTATCCTATGTGTGTCAGTTGTGTAGTGGTAATATGAGGTAATACTGGTTTTGTTTTGTTCAAGCTCTGTTGGTATTTGTCATCATGACTTCAATAGTTTGTTTCTAATGGAACTAGTATTGGAGATGTTCTCAGTTCCTGGTATTAAAGCAATTAAATTTCCCTCTTAATTTTAGTTTATAATGTCATTTTAAGATGGGGGGTACATAATGTTGAGCTCCATGGCCACACTCTCTTATCTTGCGTGATGAATGCAGTAAAAGACTCCTCTGCTCGTTTACTTAAATGAGTTCTGGAGCCACCCCACTGGTTGCTATATGGACCAAGGAGTATGCTGTCCACCTCTGGCTTCAGCAAAGCTCTGACCAGGTGCTGCTCAATAACTTTAAGACCACGGTCCCTGAAACAAGAAGGTTGTACCTTCTACGTCAGAACTAATTTATACTCCATTTCTACACTGAGCACAATACATCACAAACATTGAGTTCAGAGCGTTAGGCCAACTGTCAGCTTCATCTGAATTACTTTATACCAGTATTTCCCTCCCTAATGGTTACTACGCCTCTGCACTTCCAGCATTATTTCTTTCTAGTTAATAATCTAGGTGTCAGTGTACTGTTTGGCCATTCCATGCAGTTTTACTTTCCTCCGACACCTTCTGTTCAGGCTGGAGCACTATAGGCTTTACATCATGTTCGCTACTGAACCACACATATATACAGACATAAATTATCAATTTACATTCAATTTTCATTAAAAGATATTGAATATTTCAAGCTTACCACAATTCATGGAAATAATAATAAACAGTTTCGTTGACTGGCAATGAATATAGCACAACTCCGATCTGCCGATGTCCCAGGCTTTATTTTATAAAAAATATACACTGGTGCTCAACGCACTGCTTCTTAGTAGGTTTATTACAAGATGTGGCAATGAACAGACGCTCTGAATTGTGTATATTCGCAGCTCTACCCAATCACACCACGTCTACACATCTTTTCAAAAAAGTACCCCTTTCTCACGTTTCCCCTGACAACACAAGATAGTATTTATAGTCCGACCAATCGTGTTTAGTCTTTCATTTGTTGCGCTCCAATCACATAGGAGTTAACATGGTAGGCTATTTCCGTAACGTAATGTTTTTTCAAACACGTTATAAAAAAAATTTTATGAGCAGAAATGATTTCATGCTGTCAGGCACCCCCACTATTTTATTTTGGCCATAACTTGGTAATTCCTAGACTATTTGCGTAACGTTTTACATATTCTTTGTCAGCAAACCCTAAGGAACCCAAATATACGAATTTAAGGGAGCTAGGTGGCTGCGTTCAAAATGTGCATTTTCTACCACCTCCTGTTCACTTCAATCCCCATGTGGTGTCTGGGTACTGTCATGTTTTCAAACGTAAACCCATCTAATGTCATCTTTCCCAATAAGCGTTTTTCAGGATTTTAAAACCTAACTCTGGGATGGGTAGTGAATTTTATCACTGTCGAATTGAAATAAAGTTAGTGCATGTGGCCTTACACGCGTGATGGCAGCAATTGTGTATCGCGCGACGCGTGTTTAGTGTTGCACGTGTCCCTGCTTTCTGCCTCTCCCTTCTCTCTATCCTTTAGTCCATCTGTCTTTTAGTTACGCCGTGTATAAAATGGAATGAATGAAATATTAAATTTAGGTCATTGATCAGCTTGCGTATCTCAAGGTTTTCCCAAGAAATACAGTACACGTTTCATTGAAGAAAGCGGGTAATAATACAGTAGGCTTTTACTATCAACGTGAAAGCGTTACAATTTGCAGACGAAGTAGAAAACAAGGGGGATTTCGAGTACAGGCATTGTGACAGCACTGTTCTTTACCATTCTTCTTTCCTTTTATTAAATTTATTTGTTAGGCTTTGCATTTACGTTTTAATTTATATATGAGGATTAGAATAATTCACGGCACTGGCAATAGATTGGGTTATGAGATCATCGACAACACACAACAGAAATGGAATCCAGTGGACTCTGACTAAGCAGTTGGATGATCTGGATTTTGCTGATGACTTGGCTCTTCTGTCCCATAGCCGTAATCAGATGCAGGACAAATTGAAAACACTCGATGAGAGGTCACAGCAATTGGGTCTGAAAATACACAGGGAAAAGACAAAAATAATGCGAATAAATGCAGGTAATAATAACAGGGTTGAACTTGAAGAAACACCAATACAAGATGTAGAATCATACACATATCTTGGCAGTAATATAGACAAAGTTGGAGGGACAGACAGCGATATCAAAATAAGAATACAAAAGGCAAGAGGAGCTTTCATTGCATTGGGAAATATATGGAGATCAAGAGAAATAGGACCCAACACGAAAATAAGAATCTTCAACTCAAATGTGAAGTCAGTCCTATTGTATGGCTCAGAGACATGGAGAACAACAAAGACAACAACCAAAAAGCTACAGACTTTCATAAATGGGTGCTTGCGTAGAATAGAGGGATTAAAATGGTATGACAAGGTTACCAACGTGGAACTGATGACAAGAACTAGACAAGTGCCAGTGGAACAAGAAATGAGAAGAAGACGATGGCGATGGATAGGACACACACTGAAGAAACCTGTTGATAGCATTACAAGGCAGTCCTTGTTCTGGAACCCCCAGGGCAAGAGAGGCAGAGGAAGACCAAGAAGTACATGGAGAAGAGAGTTGGAAACAGAGGTGAAAATGAGGAGAACATGGAAAGAACTTGAGATGATGGCACGTGACAGGAGGACTTGGCATGTGTTTGTTGAAGGCCTATGCTCCTTTGGGAGTGGAGGGTTATGAATGAATGAATGAATATTCGTGCATGGTAGCTGAGTGTCAAGATTTCAGTCAGCATGTCATAGTCTTTCTTCTTCTTTCTTCTTCGCCTTCTTGGATCCTTAACCCCTGGCTGACAAAGCAGTCAGTGGCCATCACGCCTAGTGGCGTCTTGTAGGGCAGCAACAAACTGTCCCCATTTTGCTCGGTCGATGGCCATCCTTCGTGCCCCAACTCTGGTTTATGCTTTGCATCTCAGCATCCACTGTTCTCCACTAGCTTGCCTTTGGTCTGCCTGCCATAGTCTTTATAACCCGTAAAACCATCAGAACCAGACACTATTTGATTTATATATATTTTTTTCTTTCGTTGTATTTCAAGTTCTTGCTCAGAGGACTAACATACCTCTCAATCTAATAAACACGAGACAGGATTGTTCCATCTCACTCAATCTGGTTCAGTTACCAGTACCTACTAACTTAATCGTTGGGTCAAAATTACATTAGTCGGTTACATATCACTCTACACCTCACGGTAGAAGGGGAACGACTAAGCTTACTTACTCCATAGCACATTACCTGTAACGCCATTACGTCAACGGCACTGATAACCCAGATTTCAAGACAGTGACAACACCATCCTATGAATCGAAGCACCATGTATAATGTTGTATATGCATGTATGTATGTAGGTATGTATGTATGTATGTTCTAACATACATTTCTCAGAAAAAAAAACTTACAGAAATTAATGATGAAATTGTAAAACAAGTTCGAACACGGCTAGCGCTAAATGAACCATCCATAAGGAGCTATTTCCTTTGTCCCAAATCGCAGGGTGGCCTTGGAATACCAGACCCCTTCGTATTATATTACTCTCGACATATTTCATTCCTTATCAGCATCCTAAATTGTGACGATAGTCTTGTAAAAACTGCAGCAATAAACTCGTTAGATAAACATATGAAAAAGCATAAAATAGACCAAGTAGATGAAGGTGGGAATAACTATGCAAGTTACGAGCTAAACGAAACGAACCATCTAGTTAACAGATCCAAAGTGAATTGGCCAAGATCATTTTGGGTAGAACTGAATAAGAATGCGCGCGTGAAGGAGTCAGTGTGAAAGTGGATGACAGTGGCCATTACATTGTACATTTAAACATAGACGAAGAGGTGAGTCTAACATACAAGTCATCAAACGCTTTTTATTCTGGATTTAAATCACATAACCTAAACCAAATTCTAAGTGAACTAAAAAAAGTAAATCGTCACAAGGAAGAATAGTGCGCGAAATGAAATGTGTAAACCATTCATTGTCATCTAGCTTTCTATCTAATGTTAAATTAAGTGATAAAATACTTTCATTTGCTGTGAGATCGAGGTTACAGTTACTTGAATGCGAAAGTCTTTTACATCTATACTACCCACAGTCATACACGAAAAAGTGCAAAATATGTAACCATGCAAACGAAACAGTGTCACATTTGTTAAATGGATTTACCAAATTTCAAACATTATACCAACAAGGGCACAATTGAGTTGTAGACATTATTTATGAAACAGTGAAATCATTAAACAGTAATAATAGTGACGTAACAATAAATACAGAAATAATTGTTAAACCATCACTTTTCGGCAGCAGTAATTAATTTAATTTAATTTAGCAGTAAGTAATGAAATTATTTCATTTAAATCACGTGCCGTAAAACCTGATTTAACAATAATCAATCAACAGAGCAAAACAGCTTTTCTAGTAGAAGTAGCAAAACCACATGAAGCCCATTTAGATAAATGTTACCAACATAAATTTGATAAGTACTATCCATTGACTGCAGAAATTAACGAATTGGGCTATCGTACACATGTTATCGTACTGATAATTATTGGTAGTTTGGGACATGTGCATGCAACATGCGTGAGTGGATTAATGTCGTTGGGGTGCGGGAATTTGAGGCCAAAGTTCTATGTAAATATGTCAAGGAATTATAGGTTCTTATAGAATATGGAAAGTTCCATGTAAAAAACACCCAGTGTAAATTGCTGGAGATGTTTTCCACACTTTTATTAGGTCTAATCTCAATTGTGCTCTGTTTAATATTCCAAACTAATATTGTATTTGATGCTATATTTAGTATCTCACTCCACTACCAGTCAATGTATTTTATGGCGAACTAAGATTCTGATAAATGCCCCATGTAAAAATACCCATATTGATCTACTTGAAAGTTATTACACAAAAATCTTGTAAATTTCAATAATACTCATTTTTGGTATGTTGTACCATATCATTACATACCAATGTCTTCTAGAAAGCATAGAGATTTTTATATATGTGTAACACAAACATTCGATGTAACAATACCCACATAGAACTACTCGAGACGTCTTCCACACTTTACGTAAATTCTAATGGTTCTCCTATATGCCATGTTGTACTTTATTCATTACATATCAATGTATTTTCTGGAGAATAAAGATTCTGATGTGTTTGTGTATGTATATATGTAGATATGAATGTGTGTATATATGTATGTATGCATGTATGTATATGAATGTATGTATGTATGTGTGACAAAACGGGGCGGCCCCTATCGATCTTTGTTTCTCTCCGGCAGTATCGGTACATTTGTGGTACTTATTTTTATTATGTGCTGTCAATTATCGCACTTTTCTTTCTTTCTTTCTTTTTCTGCGTGTGTGGCAATTATTTTGTAAGTGCAAACATTTGTTGACACTCTTCTCTGTGGTGTCACCTATTTGTTACCCGGTCATCCTAGCTTGTGGTGAGCAACTGAGATAAGATAGTCGCCGGCGTGTTTAGATTGAACCGCTGATAAGACGACTCGTTTGGTAACCCAGCTGGGCAAACACGGAGTTTTTGCGTACTCATACGACAGATAACGAGATTACTGTCTGTGTGACACACGTGGGCAGACAAGTGTGACATAATCGCTTCCGGGTGACTTGTTATTACAACATTATTTTCTAATTAAGTAATAAGTATTACAGCTTACCCATGTCTCAAGTATGTCTACCAATCTGCCTGTAAGTTTGTAGACAAGGGCATCGGACATCTTATTGTCATATATGGGAGACGTGACCTTTGCAAAATTTTTCCATGTCGGAAATATTTTGAAAGTACCACACCCGACCTGTTTGAATATGACAGGAGCGTTTATTTAACTCCATAACAAACGAAGGCGTGGGAAGGCAGGGAATATAGTCTGACCATTTTCGCGGTTTTATTTCCCTGTGAATTTCACGCTCGCCAAGACAACATCCGACCTCGCCAGAGTGAAGACTAGATTCATAATTCCTTTTAGTTAACCGGACCTTTTATTGGAGAACCAAATAAGACTTACAAAGCACAGGAAATCTCTACATTTTAATAAGGAATACCGGAACTAGGAAACTGAAGAAACACACGGAGTCAGAGAGATAATCTATTGTCAAATTAAAGACACCCCAGACGCGTGTAAGAGACCGACTCGTCTCTTTTATTCATCTGAGGAATAAGTCTGTAGCCAAGATTGGCGTAATTAGTGCATTTTTCATTCTATGTTTCATTACTAACATGTGAACTAACATATATATATATATATATATATATATATATATATATATATATATATATATATATATATATATATATATATATATATATATATATATATATATATATATATATATATATATATATATATATATGCTATGTGAATTTTAATGTGTGAAACTCGCTTGTGGATGTAAAAGTCATTTGAGGCTGGCAATCTCAGCGTATAGAATGATGATTCATGAACCACCACTGCACGGGTTGGTGATTGCTTTATTGATAGTTTCGTACAGAGAACTAAATGCATAAAGTAGTTCCAGGTTTCCTATGGAGCAGGGAAGGAAAGATGAAAGAAATGATGTGCATTCTAAGTATAATACTTACATTTTCAATGCAGTGTAAATGTCCCTATAAACATCTTCTTCTTCTTTGATCCATAACCGCCAACCGTCAAAGCAGTCAGCGGCCATCACGCCTGGTGGCGTCTTGTAGGGCAGCAACAAATTGATTCCACTTTGCTCGGTCGGCGGCCATCCTTCGTACAGTGCCCCAACTGTGGTTCATTCTTTGCATCTCAGCTTCCACAGTTCTCCGCCAAGTTGTTTTTGGTCGGCCTCTCTTTCGCTTTCCCTCGGGGGTCCATAGCATAGCTGTTCTTGTGATGGTATCAGGGTCCCTTCGGAGGTCATGGCCAACCCAACTCCAGCGTCTGCCAGCTATGATGGTGTGCATGTCCTTCTGGTTACTCCGAATAAGTAGTTCTTGGTTGCTGATGGTGTTTGGCCAAAAGATTCGGAGAATTTTCCTTAGGCAGATTGTGTGGAAGGAGGACAGTTTCGACATTTCCTTCTCTGTTACTCTCCAACATTCCGCACCATAGAGAAGCACAGAAAGTATACAGCTCTCATACAGTCTTAATTTGGTGTTTGTGCTGTATTGGGAAGACTTCCAAATGTTGTTGAGAACAGCAAAGGCTGTTCTCGCTTTATTCATTCTGTTGTTAATGTCCTTGCTTGTTCCGCCGTCAGGTGTTACTATGCTTCCTAGGTAAGTAAATGTGTCTCTCTGTTCTAACTTCTGGTTCCTTACTGTTACTGGCTCAGGATTGCCCACATTTAGTGTCATGACCTCTGTCTTCTTCAAATTGATGTTCAGGCCAACCTGCTGGCCATACTTATTCAGTCTATCGGTTTTGTCTTGAATGTGTTGGTGTGAATGCGTGAGTAGTGCAATGTCATCTGCATATTCCAAATCTTCCAGTGTAGAAAACGTTGTCCATCTAATACCTCTTGGACTGCCCTCTGTTGTCTGGCGCATCACCCAATCTATGACTGTCAAAAATAATGTTGTTGATAAGGGGCATCCCTGTCTTACTCCTGTTTTCACTTCGAAATTTACATTACTCGATCCAACACTGCACGTAAAGTTAGAATAGAGGCTTTTTATAATGGAAACAATGCGGCTGGGAATTCCATAAGCCCTCAGAATTTTCCATAGGCTGTCCCTGTGTATGCTGTCGAAAGCCTTTTCAAAATCAACAAAGTTAATGTACAGCTGTCTCTGCCATTCTGAGCACTGCTCTATAATGTTCCTGAGGGTAAATATATGATCTGCACATCTTCTGCTCTTTCTGAAGCCCGCTTGTTCTTTCCTCAGTTTATGGTCAACTGCTTTTGAAATTTTCTGGATGATTATCCTGCCTAGTATTTTGCTGGGAACTGAGAGGAGGGTAATTCCTCTCCAGTTGTTGCAGTTTGCAAGGTCGCTCTTCTTGGGCAATTTGACAATTATTCCTTTACTCCACTCTGTTGGTGTTGTCTCAGTTTCCCAGACTTGTGCAAATAGTGGTTCTAATAGTTCTGCTGCTAGTTCAGGGTCTGCCTATAAACATAGTCACTTTAAAATTAATGTAAGTTTTCAAGCTTAAAACCAGTGTAAATGTCTATGTGAAAATATTCATTTTAAAGTAATGGAAGTTTCAAACTTTTCAATCAGTGTAAAACATAAATGAAAACATATTCCATTTATATTGTAAACACTTTTCAATCAGTGGAGATGTATATGTAAACAGACTCTATCTGTATTACTAACCTTTGCATTTAAATATAAAGTAACTATGAAAGCTATTCTATTTAAATGTAAAAAAAGTTTTATCCCGAAGGATTATATTTTATTCTCATCGAGAGTAAAGTCTGAGTAATTGGGATGGTGGTATGAGAAGATAGGAACCCGTAACTATGGGGTGGAAAACGCCATACTCAGAAGAGCGTTTCGTTCTATTTTTTTTTTTTTTTTACCATAGTTATTGGTGGTACCAGCAGAAAGTACTAAACGCCATTGGCAGCTAAGTTCAAATATATGCTGCCACTTGAACTTCTTGTAATATCTCACATTCCCTAAAGACTGTGAGGATAACTTTTCTTGATCCATAACTATTCAAATTATTTCCAACTGTTAAAACCTAAAGTGATTATTAAATTGTGTTAGTTGTAATGTTACAAATTTAACTTAGATTTAATCATTTTAAAGTTACTGCATGTTTGTCTCAGTCAAATTACTACACACAGAGCTATACTAGAATAATAGAATTCCACTGAGTAAATCAGGGGTTGGGGCTTAAACGAGCTGAAAGTAATAATCCTTCACAAAAGTTGTCGGCAGATTACAGAATTAACGTGCTCATGAACGGCCAGCATTGTTTTCGCTTATCTGAATTTCTTGTGAAGACTCCCATGTGATAGAAGCTTTACTACTCTTCTATCTACATTTCTGCCAAGAGTAATCTTGTGTAAAGATAGACTTCGTGAAGCCTATATTAGATACTCTTGAGTTTTGGCCACTGGTGGACCACTACTGCAAAGCAGGGGAGGCAATACCGTCACAGTATGTATGTATGTATGTATGTAACAGCCCTCATTAACGCTGAATGAGTTCGCAGTGTGTTGGGCTCAAGTTCAGGATTATGTTGATGAATATTTTAAAAGTGATAACATCAAGTTTGATTTTCATATGAGTAATTCAACGGATTATGTACATTCGGCGATTGTTTCCTGGGTGGGGCTTAGCACACTTGCTGATTCTAAATGATTCTCCTATATGCCATGTTGTATTTTATTATATCATGTCAGTACATATCAATGTATTTTCTGGAGAATAAATATTCTGATATGTATGTATGTAGTGTTTATATGTAGGTATGAATGTGAGTATGTATGTATGCATGTATGTACATGGTAACAGCCCTCATTAACGCTGAAAATTTATGTAAATTTACTGTAGGTAAATTCTAATGATTCTCCTATATGCCATGTTGTATTTTATTATATCATGTCAGTACATATCATTGTATTTTCTGGAGAATAAAGATTCTGATATGTATGTATGTATGTAAGTGTTTGTGCATCTATGTGTTTGTGTATGTATGTGTGTATGTGTTTGTGTATGTATGTGTGTATGTGTTTGTGTATGCGTGTTCGTATATGTATGTGTGTATGTGTTTGTGTATGTATGTATGTGTTTGTGTATGTATGCATGTAAGTATGTGTTTGTGTATGTATGTATGTGTTTGTGTATGTATGCATGTAAGTATGTGTTTGTGTATGTATGTATGTGTTTGTGTATGTATGTATGTATGTATGTATGTATGTATGTATGTATGTATGTATGTATGTATGTATGTATGTATGTGTTTGTGTATGTATGTGTTTGTGTATGTATGTATGTGTTTGTGTATGTATGTGTTTGTGAATGTAAGTATGTATGTGTTTGTGTATGTATGTATGTGTTTGTGTATGTATGTATGTATGTATGTATGTATGTATGTATGTGTTTGTGTATGTATGTATGTATGTATGTATGTATGTATGTATGTATGTATGTATGTATGTATGTATGTATGTATGTATGTATGTATGTATGTATGTATGTATGTATGTATGTATGTATGTATGTATGTGTTTGTATGTGTTTGTATGTGTTTGTGTATGTATGTATGTGTGTATGTATGTATGTGTATGTATGTAATGTGTTTGTGTATGTATGTATGTGTTTGTGTATGTATGTATGTATGTGTTTGTGTATGTATGTATGTTTTTGTGTATGTATGTGTGTAATAACACCCACATATAACTACTTGAGACGTCTTCAACACTTTATGTAAATTCTAATGATTCTCCTATATGCCATGTTGTATGTATTATATCATATCTGTACATATTAATGTATTTTATGGAGAACAAAGATTCTGATATGAGTTTGTTTATGTATGTATGTATGTATGTGTTTGTGTATGTATGTGTTTGTGTATGTATGTATGTGTGTATGTATGTATGTGTTTGTGTATGTATGTAATGTGTTTGTGTATGTATGTATGTGTTTGTGTATGTATGTATGTGTTTGTGTATGTATGTATGTTTTTGTGTATGTATGTATGTGTTTGTGTATGTATGTATGTATGTATGTATGTGCATGTATGTATGTGTTTGTGTATGTATGTATGTGTTTGTGTATGTATGTATGTGTTTCTGTATGTACGTATGCATGTGTTTGTGTATGTATGTATGTGTTTGTGCATGTATGTATGTGTTTGTGCATGTATGTATGTGTTTGTGTATGTATGTGTGATGAATTTACCATGATATAACGTTAAAATATCTCCAAAAATAACGATAAAATGTAGGGATAAAAATAATGCGTAAGATACTAGGAGACATTCTCGCCCATGCCCGCCTTTCCTACCGCCATTTAAAACTAACGAGTTAGACGTGCAGACGAAACGGTTTACCCTTTGTAGACGGGAGAGAAACGGAGAACACAAAAGGAAAAATATGACTGAACACGTGTTTGAATATAGAAAGGCTAAAAGACGCAATTGGTAGTAAAAGAAAAAAAAAAATTCACGTCACTAGTTGACACAATGTAAAGGAAAAGGACAAAAAAAGACTTTAGCTCTTGTCAGAAACAGTCATTTCTTGGACGTTTTACGATACTTGGTTGTTATTTGAATTCAGCGGCAAACGCCGTGGAGAAGGATCTCGAACATATTTAAAAAAAAAAAAAAACTAACCTTGAAAAAGTAACTTTTTCTTAATAATAATGTTATGAATATAAAACCTAGCTAGTTCGATAGCCCGTCTTGAGCAGAGAAATAATATACTTTAAATTATACAGACGGATATATAACAAGGAAGATATTGACAAAAGACTGTGTTGTTCATATCAGACGAGCGACTGCACTGTTAAAAATTTCACTAAAGTTTCAAATTTTCGTCCTTGAGACACGCAAATGCAAAAATCGAGCTGTAATGAAAGAGAGGGGTAAGGTGGAGAATTGTGGCTAAAAATAACTTCGGAGACAGAAGTGTGTAGGGTATTGCATGGCGTTGGTCCAAGAACCAAGCGTGTTTTTTATGAAAAAACAAGTAGAGACAGACGGACCAACAGACCGTAATACATACTTGACTGAGAGCTGACTGAAATTTGACTTTTGGTTGTAGATTTGAAAGTTTAGGGGGGGAGTCTGTGATTGGATGAATGAAATCATATTAGCAGGACAGAGATGCGCATTTTTGCCATTAGATACAATTCTGTCCAGAGACACAGTTGGTTATTGCCTGTGGTGTTTTTCCCAGAAGAAAGTACATACATTTAGTGGGACGCCATCATATAGCCAGCAGCTCAGCTGAGTTTTGCTAGCAATTAACTGTGTTCTAAATTCTGAATTCTGGTAAGAATGAAAGTATTTCTTTTGTATATTTTAATATTTCGAGTGATTGATACTGCCATATCATATAAAATGATTACGACAAGTAAGTGTTCGCTCTAGGTCCCCAGCCCCAGTTCAGGGTCTAGAGACAAACAAAATATATGGACGCCTAAGACTATGGAAGGCGGATCTATTGTTGAGATCGGTGGGAACATATCACCTATCTTATTGAATAAAAGGAAACTATTGAACATATCTCAGATGCAATGCAGTCTTGGGGGAACTGATACTATATGAAAACAACTGGGTAAGATGTGCTACGTTGGTCAGAGAGATCTGACCCCCTCTGTGTAATGTTGATGTGTTGTGCTGTGTGTAAGAGTGGTGCAGTAAATAGATTACTGACACAGCGCACAACTTTTGTTTCAGAATTGTGAGTTTCTGTTGTGGCACTAGGATAGTGCCACAAAAATAATCAAGTTTACTCAAGCTGACGTGTGTGCCGCCTACAGTGGTGTTGGTGCAGTATCGCAGTATATCCCAGCTACCAAGAGGAGGGGCCACCAGATTCCAGCTTCATATATTCTCAAACAAGATGAGTGACTTATTGGCCTGCTGAGGATTCACCAGAACTCTTGAATACTTATAAAGATTTCCCCACCACTAATATCCTGAATTTTGGGAAATAAACATTTTCTAAAGTACATAAGACAATGGACAAAGCTAGTTCTAGTCACAGAGTGGGTGTGATGACACCACCCCAACAGCACATCCAGTAAAGGTTCTCCCAGAGACACTATAAAATTAATTAATATTAACCAGACTTATAAACTACCTTTGTAATCACATTCCATTTTATTATGCCATATATTGATGCATTCCATTTATAACTCCATAACATTTCATATGTTCTGACCAAAATAAAACCTTGGTTCAGAACAAATAAATTTAAAGAAAAAATTTAATATTTAAACTAAAACAGTCTGAGTTAGTTCAGTGTGTTATAAATTTTATTAATATTATTAGACTTATTAATTATCTGTGTGTGTTTGTATATTCAACTACAACACATTACATTTCAGTACCCTAGACTTTTAACGTAGCTACATTCATAATAGTAAAAAAGATATGTTTGAGGTCGTAAGTGGTAGTAAGAAGGGCCTTCTGTAATTCTCATCTACATTTATCTCAGGAGCCTTCACAGCTGACCTCATACATTACACTAGGTAACACAACAACCATACAGTACCATCAAAAACCACTACAGTATGTATGTGTTTATGTATGTATGTATGTGTTTGTGTATGTATGTATGTATGTGTTTGTGTATGTATGTGTTTGTGTATGTATGTATGTGTTTGTATGTATGTATGTGTTTGTATATATGTATGTGTTTGTGTATGTATGTGTTTGTGTATGTATGTATGTATGTATGTATGTGTTTGTGTGTGTATGTATGTATGTGTTTATGTGTGTATGTGTTTGTGTATGTATGTATGCCGTAAAACCTGATTTAACGATAATCAATCGACAGAACAAAACAGCTTTTATAGTAGAGGCAGCGATACCATATGACGCCCATTTAGATAAATGTTACCAACATAAATTTGATAAGTACTATCCATTGACTGCAGAAATTAACGAACTAGGCTATCGTACGCATGTAATCGTACTGATAATTGGTAGTTTGGGTCATGTGCATGCAAAGTGTGTGAGTGGATTAATGTCGCTAGGGTTGCGGAAATTTGAAGCAAAGGTTTTATGTAATTTTGTCAGTATTAGTGCAATTATAGGTTCTTACAGAATATGGAAACTTCGATGTAAAAAACACCCATTTTAAATTGCTGGGATGTTTTCCCCACCGTCTAATCTCAATTGTGCTCTGTCTACTATACCAAACGACTATTGTATTTGATGCTATATTTAATATCTCACTCTACTAGCTGTCAAAGTTTTTTTATGGCAAACAAAAATTCTGATAAAACCCCCATGTAAAGACAACCATATTGCTCTACTTGAATGGTATTCCACACACATTTTGTAAATTTCAATAATTCTCATATCTGGCAGGTTATATCATATCATTATATGCCAATGTCTTTTAGAAAGCTTAAAAATTTTTTATCTATGTGTAACACAAAGGTTCGATGTAATAACACCCACATATAACTACTTGAGACGTCTTCAACACTTTTTGTAAATTCTAATGATTCTCCTATATGCCATGTTGTATGTATTATATCATGTCTGTACATATTAATGTATTTTATGGAGAACAAAGATTCTGATATGAGTTTGTTTATGTATGTATGTGTTTGTGTATGTATGTATGTGTTTGTGTATGTATGTATGTGTTTGTGTATGTATGTGTGTTTGTACGCACGTAAAATTCGGAGTCGGAGTCGGGATACGTTTCACTGACTCAGACTTTGGCTCCACTAAAAAACAAACGACTCCATGACTCCGACTGATGAGAGAGAGAGAGGAAGGGCAGAATGTCAGACGGGCCTGCGTGTCCAATTCTTAACCCTTTGAAAATAAAGTTCGTTCGTTCGTTCGACTCCATAGCCCTGCCCACGCCTGTCATAGAAATTTGAATGCGCCATGAAAAGTATTTCAGGAAATTCAGCGTTACAAACTAGACATTCTGAAACCAAATTATCTAGTAAGATATAGTTAGATCCACAAGTTTCTCCAGCTTCACAGGTCAAATAAATCGTGATTTTTTTTTTTGATTTTTTTTTGCTGCATAAAAACGTTACTTTGTACAATTAAAATCATGGAGGAAACCTGAGTCCTACACATTACTGGACACAAGTATTTCGGCCTTTATTTGGTCTATACTTGCTGACAGGAGAGTTATATTAGTGATTGCGTCTTTAAACTGTCTGGGTCGTTGTCGTAGATTTTATCAGATAGGTAATAGATGTTTATAGTCCTGTCTGAGCAGAGGTGATAGTGATAGCTATGTGAAAGTAAGGTGGAAGAAATAGTTTTTCTCACGAGGTGATCGTGTAAGAGAAAGGACAGTCTCTGGGTTGAGTAATTTCTCTTGTCCAGCCTATCTGGACGACTAAATTTAAAATCAGACGCACTTTCTCTCCTTGTACCAAATACAAGTTACACTGCACCCACATGCACACAATTCTGTAACAAATACGCACAAACGTGAAAACAAACTATGGATAACATATATGGACAGGGGTTGACCCACAATAACTTAAAGTTTATTAAGTTTATTTATCACTAGAACTTTACAACATAAATCATATACATCAATAGATCATGGTTTACAGACAAAATGAAAATTAATCAAATAGGTTTTTCCCTCTGGTAAAGGAAACGAAAAAGAAGATCCCAACAGAGGTTAATTAACCCGAAAGATCAAAAGTTAACAATAAGTGTATGGAATAGTCATTAAAGAAACAAAGAACAAGTTCCTAATTAATCTATCCCGTAAATACTCAGGTTAATAAGAACAAAAGAAAAGATTTGTATGATAGGGGTAACAACAGAAAATTATGTTACTCTCTTACAGTTCATTCAATCCTTCATACTTGTGGCCACATTCATATTCGCTTACTCAATAGTTGTCGCAGGCATTCCGTGGAAATAAAATAAGTAATAAGACTACTGTTGATGATTGCTTCATGTCTGCAGCATGGCGCATTCCTCAAATGATTATATCTCCGCGACTGATGTCGATGATTGTTTCATGCTTACAGACATTTGGATTTGTGCACGATCCGAATGGCTGTATCATGGAACACCTCAAACGAATAGAGATATATCTCATCGACCGATGTCGATGGTTGTTGCATGTGTGCATGCATTCGAGTTTTGATCACACTCGGATTGCTGCACCGTGTAACATCGCAATTGAATATATATATTAACGACGTAGTATGCATATCTCTATGCATGACGCGTATGTCTTTGTAAGGACATTCGACTTGTGGGTTTTGACCCGAACGGCAGTGTGTTTTAGAAGTGTGGCCATTGCCACTTATATTGTGTGGTATAACCACTGGAAAGTGTGTGGCGTAGTCCACTTTTCAATTGTGTGGCTGGGAAGCCATTTGAGCAGTGTATTTCTTGAACCAAACGTAAGTCGTAGTAGGAATAACGCAGTTTGCATAATTATGGCAGATTAGCCTGGCGTGGTATGCCAAAGGAACATTATATTACTAGCAATAGCGTAAGACTAGTATAGATGGATATTGTACAGCTAGCGGCAAGCGTAAGCCTAGTGTAACGGATATTAAACGACTAGCAGTAGACGTAAGCCTAGCATAATAAGTGTATTGCTGACTAGCAGGATAGTTAAGTCTAGTTAGCCTCTGAATTTATGCCAAAGGACATTGGCCGTTAAAAAGGAACTGACCTCTAACCAGGACTCTAGATAGAGATTGTGAACATGTGCTTATGAAATAATGAGAACTCTTACAGATCGTACATGAATGTGATGTGACTTTTGTTCCATGTAGTTGGTGTCTGCTCATGGTATGAAATTACTAATTAAATATTTTGAGTCGTCAAAATCACAGTGTTATCAACTATCGTATTCGGAGTTGAGTTAAATGCTATTCATCCTCAACTGATCATGACCAGTGATGATTAATGTCTTAACACGCTGCATCTCACACTGCCAATATAATTAATAAGACAAGAGACTAATACAGGTCAGTCAAGGGTCGAATTTAATATGAAACACATTCAGCACATAATGAATCACAAGGGTTAAAGCAGACATTATCGATACCAACGGACAGTATTATGGAATCCTACAAAAGTGATAAGAACCCGAGGGACTTTGACTCTATAAACTGAATACGAATATAATAACTTGGTCATCCTCAAATACTAGAAGTCATCGAAGCACCCAGAACATACTGGGATCCCGAGAAGCCCGTAACATTCTGGTGTCAGAAAGTGTCTGGATTTCATGAATACTGGATTCCCCCCTTCAAGTATCGAAAGTCAAACTGATGATGAACGTTATGAAGGCAAAATCATTCTTTCAAGCCTAACCGGCAACTGAAATGCGCAGGACAGAAAGTGACGTCACTACATCGATGCCGTCAACGCTAGCAGACAACATTGCTTGAGAATCTGAAATTTTTCTTCCATCAAAGAGACTGATTCACGCAGATAGAACGGTAATCTTCCACTCAAGAACCTGAACCAGTGGAGAATGTATCTCTTCATCAAATTCATCTGAAGCTGCGACGCAGATCGTTTGAAGAAACTACGTTTGAAGACCGAAGCAAGACTTTCAAACGGTTCCCTGCTGCGAAGGTCAAGGTCTACCATCAATGGACCTCAGCTGTTGAAGATACTTGCTTTAGAATTACATGCATTCATGTATTTCTCAGAAGGACAACTAAACAGATAAGTTCTTGATTTTACTAGAGCGCTTGAACATTATCATATCGTCCTTGTATTATCTTTGGTCTACAGTTCATCATCACTTTACTTACTTTTTTACTATCATCTGTGTTTCCCCATTCATGTTTTTCGTATATTCGTATATTCGTATTGTTTAATATTGACTGGAATTTTCCCAGGAAAGCTTCAGTGAATGTTAACTTCTATTAGATTTACATGCTTATTTTACTAACTGAGGATCTGACTGATTATATTTTTTCTTTTGAGTCAGGGAATAAATGTTTCTTCAGTTAGTATTATAACCATATTTTGTGTGCTTAGCAGTTTCGTCAAGTGAGTTACGTCCTCTTTATTTACATAACCTACTTTCAGTACTGTTGACAATCGTTGTCGTGTGTGATCTAAAACTTCTTTGTCTACACGTTTGTCTAAGACGACTTGTCTTGTTATATTTTTGTGATGTAAATCCTTTTCTTTCTTTTACTCATTACTGTTTATAAGTCTCCTTTATTTACTTTATAAGTGTAAAGTGTTGTTGTATAATTGAAAAATCATTTCATTGTAAATCATTTGATTGTTTTCACTGTCTTTGTCACATGTTCTTGGAACTTGTTTGTTATTGATTAATATATTCATGTACATATTATAGCGAGTTCTATAATCCTGGTGTATATTATAGACTATTGAAGGTACTCAGAAACCTATTATCATGTCTACACTACAGGAATTCATTGATATTGGAAAAAGTTATGGAAAATCAGGGGCGGAACTACAAAGTTTTGCAGATACAAAATATGATGAATATTTATCGCGTCTGGAAAGAATGGAACAGCGCGAAATGACTAAACGAGCTGATGAGCTTAGGAGGTTTGAATTAACCCAAGAAAGGGAATTGAAGGAAAAAGAAATATCCATGAAAATGGAATTAGAACGATTGACTATAGCTCAACAAGAAAAAGACAGAGAGCAGAAAGATAAGGAATTAGCTCAACAAGAGAAAGACAGAGAATTTGACAAGGAAAAAATAGAATTTGAGAAGGAAAGAATGGCACAACGAGATAAAGAAATGGAATTAAGGAGAATGGAACTTATGCAACTGGATCAAGCACATAAAAATGCCATGGAAATGGAAACATTAAAACTTCATGCAGAAAAAGAAAAAGCTTTAGAATTAGCTAAAGTGCAGTCTGAACAGACTAAGACTGCGGCTGCTACAAATATTTTTTATCCTAAGTTAAAAATGCCACATTTTGACCAGACTCGCGATTGTGTTGACTCTTTCATATCTAGATTCATCATGAAGGTCACAGCTCTGAACATACCCAAAGAAAGATGGAGCAGTCTTTTACTTGATTTTTTGACTGGTGACTCACTTAAATGTTTCATGAGTCTTGATGAGAAGAGCAGAAGCGATTTCGATGTCGTAAAAGAGGTATTACTAAGACGTTTCCAGTTAACTGAGTCTGGATTCAGAGATCGCTTTCATGCTGCTAAACCAAGCAAGGATGCAGATTTTGGTGAATTCATTGCATCTATTAAACATTTCCTTAGCAGATGGATTGATTTATCAGGTATAAATAAAACATATGAAGGTGTTATAGATCTCATGCTGCGAGATAAAGTTTTATCCGCATGCAGCACTGAATTAGAAGCATTTTTACAGGAAAGACATCCTAATTCTATTGATGAGTATGAAAAACTCGGAAGACAGTATCAAACCGCACATCAGAATAAAGATCTTCATAGATCGACTATTCGAGATCCTATGCCTGTATGCGCGGTACAACATGATCACAGACCTCGATCGAAGAGCTTTGATGGACGTTGTCGTTCAGATTATTATCAATCCGACAGAGGTTTTTATAACTTCCGTCGTCATCGCTCTCCTTCGAATTCATATCGACGAGGTTATAGAGGATATTCACCTCATGATCGTGGGTATCACAGAGGCAGGGATTATGATGGTTCACATCAAAAAGGATACTATAAGCAAAGATCATCTTATGGTAGAGATGCCAGGAAGGATGACTCTACTGATTTTTATTATAGCAATAAAAAGTCAGTCAATAATAACAAAGGTAATGCCAGATCTCCGTCAAGAGACAAAAATAAACAGAGACATGCAAATAGTTGCAGTGTTAAAAAGGAAAAAGGTAATGATGATAATGATCATGCGAACGCATGTATGGTAATGAATGATACATGTTATGAGTGTCAGTCGAAAGACAGATTAAAGTCTACAATTACACTTGATTGTGGCCATTGTATGCCAACAATGTCGGCATGTGTAAATGTCGGTTATCTTACATTTCATCCCGGAATATTGGATGGTAAGGTAGTGAGAGTTTTGAGGGACACAGGGTCTTCAACGATAGGCATTAAGCACTCGCTTATCGAGCCCTCTGCTTTTACAGGCAAATCAGTTAAGTGTGTCACATTTGGTGGGAGTATAGAAACTTTCCCTGTGGCACGAGTATACATTGATACTCCTTTTTACACAGGCACTGTCTATGCCTGCGGCTTGAGAGCACCCATAACTGAAATTATAATAGGAAACATACCAGGAGTTAAAGATTGCACTCCTGAGGAGATTGCAATGTGGGTTGAATCTCACCCACAGGTGGCAAATGCTGTTGTAACGAGAGCACAACAGTTAGCTACGGATATGGCTACACCACCTCTTCCTATAATAGATACAATTATGTCTCAAGTTGGCACTGTTTCACCTTCTGTTTTTGCAGAAAAACAGAAGAGTGACCCAACTTTACAAGGATTGTTTAGCCGAGCAGAACAAAAAAACGATTAAATACACAAGAGGGGCTAAACAATGGTTCAAGATAAAGAAATCAATACTCACTAGATATTATGATGATGGCAAAACAATTATACATCAAGTGATAGTACCTAAAGAATACAGACCATTGGTCCTACAAACAGGTCATGACTCCCCTATGGCAGGGCATATGGGGATCAAAAGAACATTGTTTCGTGTTACGTCACAATTTTATTGGCCTGGGGTTAATAAGGATACAAAGTTATACTGCAAATCATGTACAACATGCCAAGGTATAGCACGTAAGGGCAGGTTCCATACGGCACCCTTACAGATTACGGACGTGCCTGAGAGACCTTTCAAAAAGATTGCAGTAGATATAGTGGGTCCGTTATCAATTGTTTCAAATAATGGATTTCGTTATATTTTAACTTGCGTAGATCTTTGCACGCGTTGGCCAGAGGCCATACCGTTGAAAACCATCACAACTGCATCCGTGTCTGATGCATTATTTTCGATATTTTGTCGAATCGGTTTTCCGGAAGAGATTTTGTCAGATCAAGGATCACAATTTACTTCCAACATTATGAGGGATTTAGAATCCATGCTATCTGTTCACCACTCGTTTTGTAGTGCGTATAGGCCTCAATCAAACGGTGTGTGCGAGCGCTACAATAGCACTCTAAAACAGATGTTATCTAAGATAACTGAAGAATGCCCTCGTGAATGGGATCGGCTTCTGCCGGCGGCCCTGTTTGCTTTTCGTGAAGTGCCCCACGAGAGCACGGGGTGGTCTCCGTTCGAATTGGTTTATGGTTCGAATCCGCGCGGACCAATGATGATACTCAAAGATTTGTTGATTGGAGCATCAATTGATACAGCCACTCGAAACAGCTACGAGTTAGTGATTGATCTCCGACAACGAATCATCGATGCGTGCACTTATGCATCCCAGAGTATAAAATCAGCCACTCAACGATCACGATTATTACATAATCAAAAGAGAATATTAAGATCATTCAAACCAGGGGAAAAAGTTTGGTTGTTGCTACCTCATAACGATAACAAATTACTGATATCATGGCAAGGTCCATTTGATATTATCAAACAAGTCACAGATGTTGACTACTCGGTAAACGTTAGAGGTAAAATCAAAACCTTCCATGTCAACATGCTAAAATTAGCAGTTGAAAGACCACAGGAATTAATTCCTGTCATTAACTCTATTGATGATTCTTCACATCATACTGCTTCTTTTGCAGTTGTTCATGAAGAAGATACCACTTCGTCTATCCCTTTACAATTTCAACTACCTTCTTTGCAATCATCGGAATCTTGGAAAGACGTGACTATTTCTTCTTCACTGTCTTCTTCTCAACAAGATCAAGTTCGGGATATTCTCATTTCTTTCAATGATGTTCTCACCGACCTTCCAGGTCAGACATCGCTTATATCCCATGATATTACTCTTACTGATTATAAACCTATCAAACTCAGACCCTATCCTATATCTTTACACCACAAAGATAGGGTAGAGAAAGAGTTAAAGGAGATGATACGTTTAGGTGTGATATCTCCTTCGGAATCACCATATGCATTCCCAATGGTGATAGTTAAAAAGAAGGATGATTCTTTACGTATCTGTATTGATTTTAGGCGATTGAACAAAATTACAATCACAGACGGTGAGCCTATGCCACTTTTAGATGATCTTTTGTCAGAATTATCTAATGCTACCTTCTTTAGCAAACTAGATCTCTCTAAAGGCTACTGGCAAATTCCTCTTGCCGAAAATGCCAAACCTTACACAGCTTTCACAACTCCTTTTGGGCTCTACCAATGGAATTATATGTGTTTTGGGTTGGTAAATGCGCCAGCGACGTTTGTGCGCATGATGCGCCGCCTTCTTGGCGATCGTAAAGATGTCATCACGTACATCGATGACATCTGCCTATTTCATGACTCGTGGGAAGACCATATTGATGGTTTAACTTCCCTTCTACATACGTTACGTATGCATGGTTTGACTGTGCGACCTTCAAAGGTCCAAATAGGTTGTCAGGAAATTTCTTTTCTTGGTCACCGAATAGGTAACCACAAACTGTATCCTGACGACAATACAGTCAAAAGAATTCTTGAGATTTCTACCCCTTCTACTAAGAAACAAGTTAGAAGCCTTTTAGGCCTAATAAACTATTACCATAAGTTCATCCCGCATTTCGCACAACTATCTACACCTTTGTCCGCACTGTTGACCAAAGGTAGTCCAAATAAGGTACGTTGGGACAAAGATTGCGAAAGCGCTTTGGTAACAATTAAGAAATTATTTAGCAATGCACCTATTTTGTTATTACCGAATATACGTATTCCATTCATACTCCAATCAGATGTCTCGAGTTACTCCATGGGTGGTTGTTTGCTGCAATGTTACAAGGAAACACTCCATCCATGTTTCTATGTGTCGAGGAAACTGACTCCGCTGAACAGAAGTATGCGACAGGTGAACGTGAGCTCCTGTCTATGGTCTGGTGCCTGGAGAAGCTGTCAAGATATCTCATCGGCACGCACTTTTACATTATGACAGACCATAGTCCTCTTACTTACATAACAGCTAGAACAATGCGTAACGCTAGAATACACAGATGGTATTTGTTAATTCAAGAATTTTCATTTACAATTCTGCCTATTGCTGGCTCAGACAATAACTTGGCAGATCTTTTATCGCGCAACGTCTTTGAGAAGAAATTGAATTAACTCTTTAGTCACCATGTTGACAAGTGCTATTATTAATGTTATAAAATTTAATGTGTCTACTTAATGATTATCATACTTATAGGTAGGTAGTACTAATATTGATATGTTTGGGAGACGGGCGTCTTCTCCATCACTATCATCCGTGCCACAAGTGTCACGTTTGGAAGTGAGGGGGATGATGTTGAGGATTGCTTCATGTCTGCAGCATGGCGCATTCCTCAAATGATTATATCTCCGCGACTGATGTCGATGATTGTTTCATGCTTACAGACATTTGGATTTGTGCTCGATCCGAATGGCTGTATCATGGAACACCTCAAACGAATAGAGATATATCTCATCGACCGATGTCGATGGTTGTTGCATGTGTGCATGCATTCGAGTTTTGATCACACTCGGATTGCTGCACCGTGGAACATCGCAATTGAATATATATTAACGACGTAGTATGCATATCACTATGCATGACGCGTATGTCTTTGTAAGGACATTCGACTTGTGGGTTTTGACCCGAACGGCAGTGGGGTTTAGAAGAGGGGCCATTGCAACTTATATTGTGGGGTATAACGACTGGTAAGTGTGTGGCGTAGTCCACTTTTCAATTGTGTGGCTGGGAAGCCATTTGAGCAGTGTATTTCTTGAACCAAACGTAAGTCGTAGTAGGAATAACGCAGTTTGCATAATTATGGCAGATTAGCCTGGCGTGGTATGCCAAAGGAACATTATATTACTAGCAATAGCGTAAGACTAGTATAGATGGATATTGTACAGCTAGCGGCAAGCGTAAGCCTAGTGTAACGGATATTAAACGACTAGCAGTAGACGTAAGCCTAGCATAATAAGTGTATTGCTGACTAGCAGGATAGTTAAGTCTAGTTAGCCTCTGAATTTATGCCAAAGGACATTGGCCGTTAAAAAGGAACTGACCTCTAACCAGGACTCTAGATAGAGATTGTGAACATGTGCTTATGAAATAATGAGAACTCTTACAGATCGTACATGAATGTGATGTGACTTTTGTTCCATGTAGTTGGTGTCTGCTCATGGTATGAAATTACTAATTAAATATTTTGAGTCGTCAAAATCACAGTGTTATCAACTATCGTATTCGGAGTTGAGTTAAATGCTATTCATCCTCAACTGATCATGACCAGTGATGATTAATGTCTTAACACGCTGCATCTCACACTGCCAATATAATTAATAAGACAAGAGACTAATACAGGTCAGTCAAGGGTCGAATTTAATATGAAACACATTCAGCACATAATGAATCACAAGGGTTAAAGCAGACATTATCGATACCAACGGACAGTATTATGGAATCCTACAAAAGTGATAAGAACCCGAGGGACTTTGACTCTATAAACTGAATACGAATATAATAACTTGGTCATCCTCAAATACTAGAAGTCATCGAAGCACCCAGAACATACTGGGATCCCGAGAAGCCCGTAACAACTACTCAGTGTCATATTAAGTTTTGCCGAATCCAGCCCCAGACTTGCCATAGTTGTGGACTGCAAATTGCACGGGAGTAGCTGGAGTTGGTGATTTAATTTTTCCTGGATAAAATACGGTATCTCTGCCTTCAGTTGGTTGGAGTAAGGTTCATACGTGGTGATCGCCGACATAGGATGAATAATACATATATATTCTGGGTTGTCTAGCCTCTGATTGCTGAGACACTATGTTAAGTTACACAAATGTTGCTGACAGTATATTTTGCCACAGCTGGCTGATGAGATTGATATAAACGAAATCTGGTAATAGTTCTGGTCCAGTTAATATTATAATTTAATGGTTCTATTCTGGTTTCTCTCATGAAAATGAGGAAAAGGGACCGCACAGGTCACAGCAAGAAGCTCATCAATATTAAATATCCCTGGATGCTTATAGATTATAAGACTCTAAGAATGTAAGTTCATATGGCTATAAGACCGTTAGACCGCTAGTTCGCAGGTTTTGATCAGCCTATATTTTAGGAAAGAAATATAAACATTACCATAATATCAATATTATATATAACATGCGTTAAGGTAAGACCTCTTCACCATTCCGTTATAAATTAGATTTAAAACACGAGTGTCTAGCTTATCCTATCGTTTTTAACGCGTGATATGAACACTAGTCATTTATAAAATTACATAAAAATGGATAGAACAGTTGAAAAAAAAACACACACACCCACACAAATAGTAATACGTCTTACAAGGAGAAGGACAAGAAAAACCTACGTTGCGGCCACAAGGCCTTCGTCAGGGACAGACAAACAAGAGACAGGAGGGAAAGAAAATGAGAATTATGTAGAGAACATGAAACTATAAAAATAAGAGGAAAAAACTCCCTTAATATTAAGTCCAATCACAAAAAAGGTAATAATAAGTAAATAAATAAATAAATAAAATTATTAAATTAAAAAAATGGTAATTAAAAAAAAAAAAAGGGTGATCGCATCAAAGTAGAAAGTCATAATATAATATATACCGTCAGTTGACAGTTATTTAATGTATGTACTAGTCAATATAAAACATCTCTTACTGGGAAATAGCGATTAATTAAATTTACTTTACAGCTGGAAAAATTTGCTATAAGTTATTTAATTAGGCTATTCATTTAACACAGAAAATCCCGGTGAAATATACATGAAAACTTTAAACACACCAAATCACTTAAAGGCTAGTATATAAATTGACGCAACAGAAAAATGAAACACTCCATGAAATATAATAATTCACTCTTGTACGAGAGATCTAGGATAACGAGCTAAAGAATTCAGAAAAATCTCCGAGCAACTGATAAAGACTATAGGAGAGACAAGGTATATATTCATAGATTCCGTTCTTTTCACTTCTTAATGCGAAAGTCACACTTACGTCCAGGGCCGGGCGAATTTGCCGTTCGTTTCCTGAATGAAAGGATATTACTTCACCTCTGCCGATCGACGATCTCTGGCTTGGCATTGATTATCTCCGCCTTGCCGAATATCAGCTACGTAAGTTAATTCCCCTGAAAATGTAACAATTCAAGGTACATCTCAGACTGATCGCCCCTTGATTCTTCAAAGAAAATAGTAACGCCTGGCCTCTTGTTAACGCCTGGCCTGGCTCGCGTGTTTCCCTGATCAAAGAACGATTACGCCATGCTGCGCACTTCGCTCTGTTCCATCCGTGCTTGATTGCCAAACGGCTCACGTGTTAACTGCGATAGTGAATCAGGCGTTCGTGTAGCAAAAAATATAAACCTAGATGGGGAGGGGGGGGGGGCAAAAGTGGACGGTCACTGCTGCGACTATTTCCATATGTGACAGTCGTCCATAGGTCCTATGTACCATAGTTGTGTGGGTGTCATGATAATTACCTCAGACAATAATGCATTTTTTTTGGGTGCAAAATTGGCTTAGCGTCCTCTTACGATGTACTGTCCACAGCAAGGCGATGGCGCCGTTTAGTTGGTCCTAGGTTCAATTCCCGGTAAGCTTATCACTTATATTTTCTTTTTTGTTGTCTGGTGTTATTCTTTATGTCCAACGAGTACCTGTTAATTACCTTTATTTATTTATTTACAATTAAAATCCCGCCTAGCCCAACGGCCAGTTTAGTTACTGAATTTCTTATAACGTCAAACTTGTGGCCTGGTATAAGATTTGATGCAACAAAAATTTGACAACAAAAATTTTCACGGGTTCCATCTTCTTCAGCGGATATTTTACAACTAACAGGGGTTTCTATAGTCCCAGTTGTAATGGGTACACGTCACAAAACTGTTTTAATTATAATTTTGTTTACGCATCACTTATGAAAAATAAGTCCGTCATTTCCGACATTTATTTCGCTTTCCCGGTATTTCTTAGAGGTTAGCCCTATGACGTCATCAAGAAACCCCCTGCCCCTATAAATACCTTTGTGTTACCTTCCTACCACAAATGTCTATCGTACATGTCCATGTCCTACAACAAGATGTTGGAAATCGATCATTCGCGTACCACGGTAAATCACTGGGGATAATTTGGTAAATCTTTAAGTGAATGAGGGGGAAAAAAAAGAAACAATTAATAATCTATAGAAATTTTTGACTACAACATTATACCTCGTTATACGTTCAATATAAGAAGCAAGGATTATGTGCATTTCTGAGCAGAAATCGTGTTTTTTAACACAAAAAATCTGCACACTTCATCAGCTATGCAGATGGTATCGATACTGAAAGTATCTATTTTTCCAGTAACTATGCGGAGAACAAACACGAGTTACTGCTGACATTCTTCTTCTTTTTTTTCTTCTTCCTCGTTCGTCCTGAAAAGGACGTTGGTTGCGTTGTGTCTGTTTACAGCGGAGCTGCGATATCTGCGGCTTTCGGCCGGCACATCCTACTTCAGCACTCAGCGCTGACATTCAAAACCAAATGTATCGGCACTGCAGTGAATACTAGGTGTCAAGGAGTATTTTTAATGCCGAGATTTTGTGATACACTTGCATTGCATTACAATGGGAATGATTTCAACAAGTGCCCAAGTTTGTAGTTCCAATACTGCGCTCATCAGATAAAGATACACACTTGCGTGCGATGATTTTTTAATGCGCACTTTTTCACCTTAAAGAAAACTGATTAACATTCACTTCTTTGAATGAAGTGGGGTGAAGCAGCACCAAAGATTTCTAGTAAAGTATACCAGTATAGAGCATCTTTTAATCAGAATGGTTAGTGTGCTTGCCTCACGCGGTAAAGTTATCAGGTTCGAAAGCTTGTAGCGTTACGCTCAAGTCTACCCAGCTTTGATGGGTACCTGACTCTGCTCTTGATTTATGGAAGGCAAAGGCAGCGAGGAAGAGAGCTATTCGCCCCACCCGATAAAACTGAACCTCGTTTAGCGAAGTCTGTAACATTTCACTCCACCACGTCAGCATCTGCTATGGGACTACCTTTTTATATCAAAATGCTATCAACCAGAGAATAAACTGGCTGCATTCAGGAAGTCATTCAGACGTACAACAGGTCTTAATTTCTTTTTACTTACAAACAAAGCATTATTTTGTGTAGGTGCAAAGCAAGCTTAATTCGACTCCACCAAGTTCCCAGGTTTCTATGTAGAGACAAAGCAAACTTAATTCGACACAACCTCGTTCCCGGGGTCTCTGTAGAGACAAAGCAAACTTAATTCAACACCACCTCGTTCCCGGGGTCTCTGTAGAGACAAAGCAAACTTAATTCGACACTACCTAGTTCCCGGTGTCTCGGTGGAGACAAAGCAAACTTAATTCGACACAACCTAGATCCGGTGTCTCTGTAGAGATAAAACAAACTTAATTCCACACCACCTCGTTCCTGGGGTCTCTGTAGAGACAAAGCAAGCTTAATTCGACACAACCTAGTTCCCTGGGTCTCTGTAGAGACAAAGCAAACTTAATTCGACACAACCTAGTTCCCGGTGTCTCTGTAGAGACAAAACAAACTTAATTCGACACCACCTCGTTCCCGGGGTCTCTGTAGAGACAAAGCAAATTTAAGGCAGGGACCGAGTGGCTAAGAGGTATGGCGTCCGCCTCTAATTCTAAAGGTGCCGGGTTCGGTTCCTAGTACAGGGAATATATTTTATGGAAATTTGTTTCAGAACAAGTGGGTCCTAATAATGTAATACTCACCCCTGATCTCGTGGGTGGTGAGATCGGATACCTAGCCTTCTCAGATAAGAGCGAAAAAAATAGGAGGTTTCGTGTGCAAGTTGCGCACGTTAAAAATACCTCGGCAGTTGGAAATCGTTAACAGTACAGAGCAGGCTATAGGGCCGCTACCCTGACAATATTTAAAAATTAGGACACCTAACTGTAGTAAAGTAAATCTGTGTGACACCCCGCTCAAATTTCCCCGCTTGAAAATTAACTAACGTACTCCTAAAATCTATTAATAACTAACGCATTTGAAATTTGTCTCAAGGCAACCGTAAAATCAACCGCCAACAATTTGACTAAAGAATTTGAATTCTTCTACTACCACCCGTTTAAAGTTACTACCCCCAAAAAACACACTACCCCTCCCAATATTTATTAACGAACGTCGTAAAAATTAACAACCAATCGGATTGTTACCTCGTTGTATAGTAACGATACAAATTTTGGTTGGAGTGAGAAAAATGTCTAATATGTGTTATTAACAAAAATTAAATAATTTATTCCTCAAAAACTAAAGAGAATTAAAAGGAAAGAGATATCTGGAATTGTAGCGCTGATATTGATTAACATAATACCATAAAGATTTCCCATTAATAAAACTATCTTGACGTAGAAACATTTATTTTATTAATATTTTCAGTTCGGGAAAAAGCACAATTAATTACTTAAAAATTACACAGACGAAAACGGGGAGAAATAAATGAAGGAAACCTATAGGGGTAGATAGAGGACAGCTGGCCGTTTAATAATCAATTTTGATATTAAAAATCGGTCTATAAATAACTGAGATATATAATATATAAATAAAATCAGACGAGCGAACACACTGAACAACGCTCAATGTTTATGGTCCAAAATTAGTTGTTTTTTTTTATTTTTGACGCGTCTTTTGATTGGCTGGTTGGAATTTATAACTTTAATCCTGCTTGGATAAGTCCGCCATTTGAGAAAAACTTAAGCACAGACAGATTGAGAGCAGATGCAAAGAGTTGGTGATAAATGCCTGTGTCGTCTGGACGACACAGCAGTCTGGAATTGAGCAATTTACTGCTAGTCAATCCTGTGATTGTGTGATTATTCTTTACTTGCGGTAAGATAAATAAGTATTATAGCACGTTTCACTAGCTTTGCCCAACTTCAAATGTAATTATCTGATTAACCGTCTAACGTATTAATGCCATTTTTTGCATACGATGTTATATTGGGTTAGACCCAACAAATATATACTTTATATCTGTGCATCTTGTCCAGTTCCCACAAACGGATGAAATCCTTTGATCTTTGTCGGCATACTAATTATTGTGTATCGAAAAAAGAAATTTTACCACTTCAGTCACAGATTCTGTGAATTGAATAGGCATAGGCGTGTCTACTATTACAATAATGTGGCCATCACGTTTGCATATGAATACCTGTTGAAGATGATTTCTTAAATGATCTGCATGGGAGATACTCGTGACATTGTTTGTCATTGACATTTAATGCGCTACCAAACTGGACCTTCATTGATCTGATTATTTCAATAGGTATCACCACTTTGCGGTTCATAAATATCATAATGGAAAGTTTCTCCTCTACTGTGCTTGTAAATAACGGTAAGGTCATCTTTAAAGAAATTAAACTTCATCCGAATCATAATCAGATGTCTCTGAGAAATTGATAATCAATCTCGGCTGAATGAAGGACAAACCATCATTCGTCCAATATTCCTCTTCCTCTTGTAACACATGGTTCTCACATTTCTTCCAATAATCCCTGGCTATGTTCGAGATGGCGGCTTTTGTAAGTATTTCAACATCTTTTAATTTGAACGTCCTATTTTCTGTTGCTACCTGTTCCTTAATTTTAGCCCAGACTAATTCTATTGGGTTTAAGTGAGAATGGTAAGGAGGCAATCTTAAACATCTGTGACCATGTTCATGGATTGCCTTGTCTATGTGAAATATCTTTGTATGCTGTGTATTTTTTACAATTTCAAGTAATTCAGGCTTCAGGGACATTTCGTTGAATAGAATGTTGTTTTTGGTCAGCCAAATCTTTATTACATCTTTAGTACTTGATGAATTAGGAACTTTATCTTCTGGTGCCACAACGTTGTGATATGAAGCATTGTCCATTATCAAACACGACGGTCTATCCAATGAAGGAAGTACATGATTCACAATCCAATCTTGAAATATCTTGCCATTCATCTCTGTATGATAATCCCTATTATCTGTGGATTTTGAAACAAATATGAGTTCAGTATTATTTAGAAGCCCATGATGGCTGCTTCCTGCATGTGCAATTATTAGGCGCTGTCCTTTGCTGCTTGGTACTAGTCTCTTAGTTGTTCCATCAGATGATTGCCATTCTCGTTCATTACTGTGGTGCGCATTGATCCAAGTTTCATCTAAATACACAAAATCATAACAATCTCTTCTCATTTCTCTGACCTCGCGTAAATATTTGCTTCTCATTGCAACTATATGAGGCTTCTCACAAATAAGGTTTCTACCACCAACATATTTTCTAAAAGTGAATCCCAAACTCCTAATAGTCCTCCATAGCGTAGATTTGGAAATATCAATGTCATTATTCTTTCTTAACCAAATTTTCAATTTCCTTAAAGTCACTGCCTCATTATTGTGAAACATATTGCAAATTTCTCTGCGGATCAATTCTCTGTCAAAATTATCCACCACTCTTGGCCTAATTTTCGTGTGTAAAACACTGGAATTAGACATTTCAGATGTCGCTATCCAGCGGTGCAATGATCGTTTGCTTATCCCCAAGGCGTGAATAGTCCTCTTTTGTGGGTTTGAAATAGAATGATATAGTTTTCCTCGAGTAGCTTCATTGCAGAAATACTTAAAAATCTTATTTGTGATTTGCTGTAATGTCATAAAATGTACTCGCAGACTCATTTTTCCTTCTTAGCCACACAATAATTTTTGTAGACACACCTCTGATTGACAATGTGTGCGTTGCACCGGATATAAACTGTTTTATGTTCAAGAAGTGCGATTTCGCGCAATTTCACTCAAAAATCATGCCAAATACTTGATAAACCAAAAATGTGCAAATGAGGTAGTATAATTTACTGTAGACATTTCAATATGTGTGCGTGTGATGTGTGTTGGCAAGTAGGATTTTATATTATATCACAAAGAGACGAAAATTGAAACCAATGGCCGCATTTTAATGAAAAATTTAATTCATAGGGTCTATACCATTTCAAATTCACACACAAAATTTCACTTATATGCGTTATATATTCTCTGAGATATAGCATTTTGAAGTTGGGCAAAGCTAGTGAAACGTGCTATAGTAGTTCATTGGCATGTAACTGGCCACAGATTGTGCGCTATATTTTGTTGTTCGACATTGCCAGTTGTAAGAGGTTACGACAGCCTAAGAAGGAAATGCCTAAGCAGACTTAGAGGGAAGTGAAACTAATTTGTATTTGAATATTGCAATAAAATATTACGACTGTAAGTCCAGAGACCACTAGCAATCTTCTGCAGTGCCACAGTGTTCTAATGACACATGAAAACATACCTAGGACGTTTGAACAAAAGATTTAACAGGTCACAAGAAGAAAATTGTATACCCCAGCTGATTTTAGGGAGGACAATCAATGCTTAAGGTGACAGGGGCGTTGCAGCCATATGGAAGAAGAATGTAAACACAGGACGGAGTGAAGTCAAAGAAAATAGGGTCTGGTGCAAATGGTTCGCACACGTGACTGACCCCCAGGTAATCTTAGTAGTGATTAGTTGTGGAATTGTTATAGCCAGCATATAAAAGGGAGGGAATATCCTTCTTTTTCAGGGTTATATTGCCTATTACTTAGTGGTGGTAGGAAACCTAGTGCAGGCAGACCTTGTGTACTTTGAAGCCTCAGTAAAGCTGCATGCTGCATCAGTGGTCAGAAGACAAATCTTGTGTTGACCTTGCATAGTTTACAGTTATCCACCTCAGACAGGCTGTCATGTCAAGTCCCTTTAAATGGGCATATGAGATCTCATCTTAACAATTTCCACAACCAGAACAGAAATTCCTGTGGGCGTGATGATACCAACAGACCCTTACCTAATTGACTTTTGGTTATAGAAAATAGTAAATCAGACTGTGAGATACACATACAGTGACACTTTAATATACCAGTTATGGTATTTATTTATATGTTGTAAATAAAATTTTGTTGATTTGAAAACATTCCTGTCCCAAAAGAATTGAGGTACAGGAAAATAAAAAATTGTAATATATTAATATAACTTTACCAACAGTCTTACTGACTTCACTTTTATTGAGTTAAAGTTATGTTTGACATTGTTCATACATCACAATAGATACATTACCCTAGACACTTGCCACATAACATCACAGAGATTATTTTACAGAGAGTGAGATCTTAGAGAGGTAGCGGATAGGGACCCTGAGAACATCATCATCATCAATTAGACTCAGGGAACTTACACAGCTGGACCTCACTTTGTTTACCCTTAGTGTAGTAACATCAATAACCTCTCACTTACCACATATAGGGGTCCTGTCCGGGATTATTTTACCACCATAGACCCAGGGTATCCCCATTGTTATAATATAATTAAAATTAATCATTTGTGGAAATTGGATGAGTTGTTATTACCTATAGTTCAGTACTTTAGTCATATTTGTTTATTTATACTGTAAGATTAATAAATTTTGTATGAGAGAAAAGATGGCAGACTTGGCCAAATTCAGAACTGCTACTGTGCAGACGGCAAAAGATCTTGGCATGAGTGGGGACCTTCTGATTCAGTATGTTACTACTGAATGTGACAAATTTATTGATAGTGAAGAGAGGAGGTTAGCTGAAGAGAAAAGGTTACAATTAGAGGCAGATAAAAAGGCTAGGAAATTAGAGGCAGAAGAAAGGAGATTGCAGATGGAGGCTGAAAAGGAGGAAAAGAGATTTCAGAGAGAGGAAGAGGCTAAAAGATTGCAGATGGAGGCTGACACAGAAGAAAAGAGATTACAAAGAGAACATGAATTAAGATTAAAAGAACTGGAACTTCAAGGACATGTTCCAGAAAATGGAAGCAGCCCATCTACCTCTGATACTACTGTAAGTCAGGGGGTCTTCAACTCAGCCATGAATTTCCACTTAGATCCTTTTGTAGAGAAAGAGGATGACATTGAGTCATTTCTAAATAGGTATGAGAGACTAGCTACAAATTATGGGTTAGAGAAGGAGATGTGGAGTTTAAAACTATCTCAACGACTTAGGGGAACATCTTATGAAGTGTTCTCAAAGTTGAGCAGAGAGGATCAGGAAGATTATGATCTTTTAAAACAGGCTCTATTAATTAGGTATGAGAAGAATGGGGAATTTTATAGGAAGAGATTTAGGAATGCTAAGCTACTGTCTGGTGAGACCTACCACCAATTTTCTTCCAGATTGGAAACCTATTTGGAGAAATGGACTGCTCTGGGGAAAACCCAAGATTTGAAGTAAATGACAGGAAACCCTACAGGCCGGAAGGAAAATGGTGTAAATAGTGTATGTTAAATAACCATAATACAAAAGACTGTAGGAAGAAAACCCCTCCACATTACGCTGCATGCCTTAAAACAAGACATAAGGGAAAGAAGGAACAACCTACTGGACAGCAGGAACCTCATCATCCCCCTGTATGTGAAGAAGTAGTATGCAATGGGAACACTATTAAGTGCCTTTATGATACTGGATTGGATTTTGACTCAGTCGTGAGTTCTTACCTGGTGCACCCAGATCAATATACCACATAAACAGTGGAGATACAAGGGGCAACCAAGGAAGTAGCAACCATGACACTTCCTATTGCAAGAATAAATGTAAAAACTCGCTATGTGGAAGGAGTGATTAGAGCAGCAGTGATAAACGAACCAATCTACCCTCTGATATTGGGGTGTAGATATGTGTTTTTGGGAAATCCCAAAAGACCAGTGATTATGGCAGCAGTACAGACCAGGTCACAGTCAAGGAAGGAGGAAGATAACCCAATAAATACTCATCCAGAGGAGATGAGGAAGGCACAGGCTGAGGATAGGTCACTAAAGCCGTGTTTCAGGAAACTCCCAAAAAGCCATACCCCTCCAAACAAAGGAGACTTTTATATGAAGATCAAGTTAATGTATAGGAAGGCTGGAACTAGATCAAATGGTCATGGACAGCTAGTACTTCCAACTTCATATAGGGAAATGGCGATGAAAAGATCACATGTTGTATCAGACGGTAGACATGAGAAAACTGGTACTACCAGTCAAAGAGCTTCTGTGAGATTCTATTGGCCAGGCGTAGCTGCAGACATTGCCAAATTTGTGGAGGCCTGTGACCAATGCAACAAGGGAAAGCCCACACGTTGGGAAAATCATCCGGACCTACAAAAACACTACGGTGAAAACAGGCCTGAAAATAACCGGAAAAATAAACATGATAAGGTAGACACGGTGGATAGGAAAACTCCTTTTCACACACAGTCTTCACATAAACCAGTTAGAATGGCCACTATGAGTATTGTACAACAAGTGACCTCAACCCAGTCCCACCCAACAATCCCTTGGTCGGAATTCCTGGAACTGGATGAAAATAGAAGAGAGGGAAGTCCCCTCAATTTGAAACTGAAACTGCGTGGAAACCCCAGTAGGAACATTGGTAGCGGACGGTTGGTGTGTGATAGCAGATAAAAGGGAGAAAAGTCACCACCACAATACTTCCAATTACATGAGCATTACAGGAATGGCACCGGCAACGTTGTTATTTGGCCGGCCCATCAAAGGTCCATTGGAAGCCTTATTGAGGACATGGACAGATGAGAAGGCAGAAGAGACTGTAACCTCATCACACCAGTATGTGAACGAGCTGATCACTCGCTTAAAAACTGGCTGGAAACTAGCAAATGATAACCTAAGACAAGCCAGGAAGAAACATGCTGCATATTATAATAGGAAAGCGAAGGATAGGGAGCTTGCTGTGGGGGAGAAGGTGCTTCTTCTGTTACCCGGCAGCAGCAACAAACTTCAGATTGGATGGCAAGGTCCATACACAGTTCTAGAAAAGGTATCTAGAACTAACTACAAGATAGACAAGAAAGGAAAGGAAAAAGTCTATCATGTGAACCTTCTTAAGAAATATCAAGATAGAAGAAACCTGGAAGGGGCACATTTAATGACCTTGGCCATAGCCACTGAGATGAAAAATGAACCTCTCACCTCTTACGAATACCCCCTAAATCCATGCAAAACTCCTGCACAGGTAAAATTCAGTAATCATCTGACAAAAGGGCAGAGGGAGAAGATTCAAAAGGTTCTGGAGAATCATACAGACATGTTAACGGACAGACCGGGGCACACTAACTTGTTGGAATATGATATGAAATTACTAGACCCAACACCCATCTGTATGAGAGCCTATACTATCCCATTCACAAAAGAGAAAGCTTTAAAAGAGGAGATAGATTATTTGTTACAAGAAGGGATTATTTCTCACAGTGAATCTCCTTATAGCTCCAGTGTGGTATTGTTGAGGAAACCCTCTGGGGAACATAGACTGTGCATAGATTATAGGAAACTGAATGCTGTCACAGACGGTCAGGTGGATCCATTACCTGATACTAACCAACTGTTTGCCAGATTGAATAAGGCAAAATATTTTTCCAAGGTAGATCTCAGTAAGGGATATTATCAGATTCCAGTGAAGCCTGAGATTCGACCTTATCTGGCCTTTAGCACCTCGAAAGGGCACTATGAGTTCAACATGTTGCCGTTTGGATTGAAGAATGCTCCGAGTGTGTTTTCCAGAATGATGCGAAAACTATTGGATCCCCTGAAAAACTCATGTATTACGAATTTCATGGATGATTTCCTCATCACTACGGAAACCTTTGAGGAACACGTTGACTCTCTGAATATGTTATTTGACAGACTCAGAGAGGCAAACTTAACTGCTAGACCAACAAAATGTTGTATTGGATGCAAGGAATTGGAATTCTTGGGACATACTGTACATCAGGGTAGCATGACCCCTGATCCTAAGAACCTGGAGAAATCGCAGAGGGCACCCAGACCACAGACTAAGAAGGATGTGAGATCCTTTGTCCCACTTTGTGGTTTTTATCAAAAGTATATTAAAAATTTTAACTCTGTGTGTGCTCCTCTGACGGATTTAACTCGTAAAGGGAAACCAGATAAAATAAAATGGTCAGCAGAATGTGAGTTGGCATATAATGAGTTAAAGCAAAAACTCACCAGTAATCCCATATTGAAATTACCTGATTTGAGTCAGGAATTCGTGGTGACAACGGACGCTAGTAATGTGGGATTGGGATCCACATTGTTGCAAAGAGCATCTTCACCGGACGGGGAATTGAACCCAGTTGCTTATGCCAGCCGCAAATTAAACAGAGCGGAACAAAACTACTCAACCGTAGAAAAAGAATGTTTGGCTTTAGTCTGGGCGATAAAGAAATTCCATATCTATCTGTATGGTAGGCATTTCTTGGTCCAAAGCGATCATCAGTCCCTGGTTTTTCTTGCTCAGGCAAAACATGGTAATGCACGATTGTTAAGGTGGTCACTTCTCATTCAACCTTACTCGTTTACCATTGAGTATATTCCTGGATCGCAGAACGTTGGGGCAGATTTCTTGAGTAGGCACCCACCTGCAGGAAACCAGGATCACACAAAGGCATAGAGGCGTCACTTTGATCAGGTTTGTAACACAGATCATAAAGCTGCACTAGTGGTGCAGGCTTTTAACAGGGGAGATATGTAGTAAAGTAAATCTGTGTGACACCCCGCTCAAATTTTTCCGCTTGAAAATTAACTAACGTACTCCTAAAATCTATTAATAACTACCGCATTTGAAATTTGTCTCAAGGCCACCGTAAAATCAACCGCCAACAATTTGACTAAAGAATTTGAATTCTTCTACTACCACCCGTTTAAAGTTACTACCCCCAAAAAACACACTACCCCTCCCAATATTTATTAACGAACGTCGTAAAAATTAACAACCAATCGGATTGTTACCTCGTTGTATAGTAACGATACAAATTTTGGTTGGAGTGAGAAAAATGTCTAATATGTGTTATTAACAAAAATTAAATAATTTATTCCTCAAAAATTAAAGAGAATTAAAAGGAAAGAGATATCTGGAATTGTAGCGCTGATATTACTTACTTACTTACTTAGTCGTTCCCCTTCTACCGTGAGGTGTAGAGGTTTGGAAGAGAGAGCGCCAGACTATTCTATCAGCTGTCTTCTTCCTGGCCTGGTTCCATTCTAGTCCTCGGTCCTTCAAAGATTGTCTAATGTTGTCCTCCCAGCGGACTCTGGGTCATCCTGGAGGTCTGGATCCCTGGCTCTTTGTTTCCCATGCTTGTCGTGGTAGCCGATCTTCTCCCATTCTGCAGACATGGCCAAACCATCTTAGTTGGGACTGTTCTATTTGGGTCTGCAGCGGATGGGATTTTAGGCCTTGACGGATCGTCTGGTTGCGGACCATGTCTCTTCTTGTTACTTCAACCACTTTCCTCAGATACCTCATTTCTGAGGTTTGGATCTGGCTTTTGTGGGTTGTAGTCATTGCCCACGACTCGCATCCATATGTCAAGACTGGGACATAGGTGGAGCGGTATACAGTCATCTTCGTTTTCTTACCAACCTCTTTCTTGCTGAGGAATCCACGATTTATGGCCTGAAAAAGTCTCCCAGCCGCTGCTTTTCGAGTGGCCAACTCTTCTTTGATGCCTCCCTTTCGGTCTATAATAGCTCCGAGATATTTAAAGTGGTCGACCTGCTCCAGGACCTGTTCTCCCAACTTAATCTGATGTTTTCTTTCTTCTCGTGATATCACCATGGATTTTGTTTTAGAGCTGCTTATGACCATCCCTCTCTTCTCCAGCTCTTCCTTCCAGACTTGCAGGTTGGATTGGAGATGTGCCTCTGATTTAGCAATCAGGGCAACATCATCAGCAAGTGCCAGCTCCGAAATATAGACCTGTCTCATCTTCCAGTACCCCACTGAATACTTTTTTGTTCTCTCCTTACATGCCTTGATGACATCGTCCATAAGGAGTATGAAGAGGTAAGGTGATAGGATAGCGCTGATATTGATTAACATAATACCATAAAGATTTCCCATTAATAAAACTATCTTGACGTAGAAACATTTATTTTATTAATATTTTCAGTTCGGGAAAAAGCACAATTAATTACTTAAAAATTACACAATCGAAAACGGGGAGAAATAAATGAAGGAAACCTATAGGGGTAGATAGAGGACAGCTGGCCGTTTAATAATCAATTTTGATATTAAAAATCGGTCTATAAATAACTGAGATATATAATATATAAATAAAATCAGACGAGCGAACACGCTGAACAACGCTCAATGTTTATGGTCCAAAATAAGTTTTTTTTTTTTTGGACGCGTCTTTTGATTGGGTGGTTGGAATTGATAACTTTTAATCCTGCTTGGATAAGTCCGCCATTTGAGAAAAACTTAAGCACAAACAGATTGAGAGCAGATGCAAAGCGTTGGTGATAAATGCCTTTGCCGTCTGGACGACACAGCAGTCTGGAATTGAGCCATTTACTGCTAGTCAATCCTGTGATTGTGTGATTATTCTTTACTTGCGGTAAGATAAATAAGTATTAGTAGTTCATTGGCATGTAACTGGCCACAGATTGTGCGCCATATTTTGTTGTTCGACATTGCCAGTTGTAAGAGGTTACGACAGCCTGTCACGTAGGGTTTATATTCATTTAATTTCCTACATCTTCTTCCTATTCTTTCACATAAATTCTCTCTTTTATTATCTCTGTATTTTTTTTTTCCTGTGTATTTTTTCATCCATTCGTTTTGCGAATATCATTTTCATATAATTCGCAAACTTTACCTGTTTTCCTTTCTCTTAAAACTGAGAATCGCGCTAGGACGATATTACGTAGATGTCAGGGCTGCAGGGCGTCAGAAGGCGTGATAAGTCGGTTCGCTGAACACAGGACGTAGCAAATCGTCTACATTCTCAACGAGCGCGCGAGCTTCTTCTCGGCATAGTCCCGGTGAGGTGTGATACTTTACATCTGCACCGGTCAGTATCCAGACATTTGTCTGAAAAATCCCAAACTGACACGGCGCTCACTTGGGCCATGGTCAGCTGTAGTGTGAAAACTGCCCTGAAATGGAGTCAGGCTGTCTGGGATTTGAAACTGACACGCGTACATCGTGGTCAGTAGGTGACAGTTACGACACGCGTTAAGCGGACGTAAATGTTGGGAGTAGGGGAGATAATTTCGCTTGGCGAAATAAGTTTGGGCCCTTTGTCTGATTTTAAGATATTGGCCAAGTTTGAAACTTTAATTTCATTCTCGCTCATAGACTCCACAGTAGATAGGTCGCTCGAAAAACAGAATAGCTGTTAGCGAAGGTCTCAGTTCGTTTCGGCAATTTGTCGAACTTCTAGACTTCCAGAAATATTTTCAGCATTTTTATTCTTAAGTTGTGCGACTACCTGTAATTCTGTGGTTGAGGTAATTAATATGATAGATATATAGATTTTGTGAGTGTTAAAGTGTTAAATCGCTTAATTCATTTTAATCTATTTCTTTAGCGCAGAAGAGAAATAAAGTGGTAGGCTATTATATTTTCTAGGGAAGCATTCAGTGGAAAGCAGACTAAAAATTTAATTTCTAGCTTATAACGGCAATTGTAGCTATTTATAAATTTAATTTAACTGCTAATACTCAGTCGAGTGTATTTTTCTAAACTAACGTATAAACTCTAGAATCCAGCCTCATGAATAGTGACGGAATACGCACGTGTTCTTAATTTATGAGGATTGCTGATTTTTAAATATAACTTACGTCACGGGAAGTTTAAATGATAAGCAAAGCTCTCTGCTTGCAAGTTTAAATGTAAGTTTTAACCAGTACAGATTCTGTTTATTATATTATATGTGTTATTTTTCCTCCACACAGTGAAAGTTTTGGGGTGACCCTAACTTTACCAGCAACTAGTAGTAGTTTCCATACTTGTGAAGAAATAGACAGTCCTTATTTTGAACCACGTGGGGTTTCTCAAGTAACACTGATCTGACAGTGCAAGTTAGATAGAAATACTAATATCCCTATAACGGGTTTTTCAAAGACTGTAATGATAAATACTGGACCTTGGAGCCAGCACTTAATTTCTTCTAGAAACTCTATATAATTTGCTGCCTGGTGGCGTGAATATTAACAATCATTTCCCGACTAGATTATATCTTGTGGACAAATCTGTGGTGTGACTAAAGTGAATCCTATACTGAGGGAAGGCACCGACCTGACATTCATCATTTTTTAGAAACCTACGCTATTGACACTGTGCTCTGCTAACTCCCGCGCCTGGAATAATTGTTAGGTGACTTAATCAGACATTTGAACAAATTTGCATACCCAAGTAGTCGTTCCCGGAGACTCCGAGTTAAATACGTCTTTTGGAACTGGGGACTTCTTGGCAGAAGACTGCATTTTTTTGAGTCTGTGTGAAAATCTAAAATCAATGTGTTCCAAGAGGCAGCAAGCAAAGTCGTGAGTACAAGTGTGAGAAGCCATGGCGGAATGAATGAGTGTACGCTGGTCTGAGTGATATTTTCACTATTTTATCTTTGACACCCTGTTGCTGTCCTAATTTTTTTTCAATCTGCATAATTTGTTGCTAAGGCTAGAGTTCTTGTGTTTTGTCTTAGGTTAAATCAGATTTTTTTTCAAACTCTGTGCATATAATTACGAGATAAAACAAAGAAACTCTTAGACTCAAACCCTATGTATCTGTGACTCGGGCGCCATCATCTGTTCTCTTAACGGGGCCGGGCTAAACCTAGAGTTAACACTATAACGGGGCTATCATCCTTGCAACATTTCCTTGATTTTTTTATGACTATGTGTATATGTATTTTCCTTGATGTACTTTCTTTGATGTTGTGAGCCGATTTTTTCCTGATATTAAAATCGCTCTTGAACTAAATAATCGTGTTTGGTCAGCTCGTTCTAGATAATATATATATCATTGTTATAGTTTTCCCACGTCTGTGTGTTTACCTGTCGTCACGTGTATGTGCGTGCCTGGGAGTGATAGAAATATACGTAATATGTATATTGGTGTAGTCTGTCTGACGCTGTAACAACTGTTGTAGAAGATAGGTGAGAGAGAGAAGAATTCTTTTCGCTTTCAGAGACAGCCACTATATCAAATCTATCATCTCACGTGTGTGGAAATTCTATTACCTTTCACTAACTCTCACTGAGTCTATCACCTATTCAAACCTATTCAGAAGGGACCAAACCTAGTCTTAATTCTCCTATCGGAAATCTACGACAAATGAGGGCTCGTTTCCGGTCTTTGAACTTAGAATAGGAAGACGAGTACGACAAACGTGGACTCGTCTATCTGGATTTTGAACTTAAGATTCTGTATTCTGATATAGAGTAAGAGTGTGATGTCTTGTGAGTTGTTATATCTTTAAATAATTACCCCCTAGACTAGCGATCTGTTTACGGGCGTGCTGACCACACAAACTAATAAGTTTTTTTTTCCACAGCATCTTTGAATAATATACATTTTGGTTACAGGTTGATTTTGTCGGGATATATGTTAACTGCTGATTGTAATACTAAATGCTGGTAAAGTGGTGAGTGTATAACATTCACTGGGTACTGAGGCAGAACGGCGTTTGAACTAAGTTAAGGAGTGTGTTTCGGACTTTTTGTCCAGATTAATTCCCTCCCTTACCCGATCTGACTTCAGGGGCGAACTTATAGTGGATTTTTTAAAAATTAAGGGATTATTTTTCTCTTTAATTTTTGCAATATTCTTTTGCTTTTCCACTGTAGCAACTTATTTTTCAGTTGTAATCTTAACTACCATTTATTTGGCGTAGTCGTGTTTTGCATTGAGTGCTTTATTGCCGATAATAGCAGCGATAGTTAGATTTTATTTTGGAGGAGGTATCCCAGGGTTAAGGATATCATCTTTTGATTTTTGGAATTTTTTTCTCGTAAGTGGTAGGAACCAGGTTATTCTTTTTCCTATTTTCTATCTCCACGTGTCTCAGTCACTGACATAATATGGCCGAGAGGGCAAAGCTTAGACAACTCCTCAGGGACGAAGCGAGAGAGGAGGGACTGGAAGGAGAAGAAGCGAAAGCTTTTGTCAGAGACGAACTTGAGAGATATGACGCGGAGAGGAAAGAAGAAGAAGCTAGGAGGAAAGAAGAAGCAGCCGAAGCTTTACAGCAGAAGAAGATGGACGAGGAAATGGAAATTCGCAGGATGCAGCATGAGGAAAAGGAGAAGGAGAGACAGCACGAGAAGGAGAGGGAGGAGAGACAGCAGGAGAAGGAGAGGGAACAGAGACAGCACGAGTTGGCGCTTAAAACTCTAGAGTTCCAAAGTCGTGGTGCTGCCTCTACCTCCAGCAATGGAGAGTCTTCTCCTCATTCTTCCTTAACTGACCCTGCTAACACTCAATCTCTTCAACTAAATGCTATGTCTTTCACTCTTGAATCTTTTCCTTGTCCAAATGAGAAGATTGACACATGGTTAGAAAAATTTGAGAAAATTGCAACTCTGTACGGGTTAGAGAGGTCGCGTTGGAATATGAAACTTTCCCAGGCCCTAAAAGGTTCTGCTTATGATGTTTATTCTAAGCTGGAAAGTAGCCAACAAGACGACTACGATGTGTTGAAGAAAGCGTTACTGGAGCGCTTTGAAATGAACGCTCGCAAGTTTTTGCAACTGTTTCGCAACAGCCGGAAAGAGAATTCTGAAACTTTTCACCAGTTCTCATCTCGTCTTAAGGGATATCTAACAAAGTGCCTTGAGCTTTCGCAGCTCCCCTCTACCTATGAAGGTCTTGAGGAACTTGTTCTAACTGAACAAATAAAGAACACTTTGTCTGCTGATACCCGGAGATTTCTCGCTGAGCAGGGGGCAGAAAAACTTGAAGACATTTTGGAAAAGTCTGAGCGTTATCACAATGCGCTGGCTGAACTACCGGCCACAAAGCGGAAACCGACAGAGGAGCATTTTCGAAAACATAACCTAGAGCAATCTTCTCAGGCTTCTAACCAAAACAACCACAGAGAAACTGGACCTCAAAACCCCCCTCCGGAAAAATCCAAGTTCTACAAGAACAAGTACCCCAACCACCCCAAACAGTCTGATCAACCCGACCGACCTACATGGCAGCGTAGCCAGAAAGGACAAGGGGGCAAAGGGAGAACCCCTGAGCACGGGACATATGATCAGACCGAGCACACCGAGCCGAAACGCATCGGATGCTTATTGACAGTCTCGCAAGGCGGAATTGTTGACAGTGATTCCAAACCTGTTGGGGATAGACCCTCAACGCGAGGTACTGTTACTTTGAACGGTTCTCAAACTTCTTGCTTATTTGACACGGGGCTTTCTTATGATTGCATTGTTGCCAGAAACCTGGTCAAACCCGGTCAAGAGACAGCAGAGACCGTCCAACTTTGTGGAGTTCGTAAGAGTGAGGCACCTACAGCGCTTCCCATCGCATTGGTGGAGATCCACTCTGATTTCGTCAGAGGTGTGATCAAAGCGGCTGTTATGGATGATCCCATCTACCCAGTCATACTTGGCGGGAGATACGTGTGTATTGGGAAACCGGAAGAGCCGATTGTGGCAGCAGTAACTACAAGAGGGCAAACCAAGAAGGAACGGGAGCCTGCGCCGAATTTGTTACCCATGGAACTTAAAGAAGCGCAATACAAGGACCCTACTTTGGCACCCTGCTTTAGGAAACTGCCCATGGCTAAGGAACCCAAACAGCACGGGGACATTTTTTCTAAGGATGGCGTACTTTATCGGAGAACGGGCAAGCCTGACCAAGGTTACAACCAGCTCCTAGTACCGAAACAGTACAGAAGCCAAATCCTAGAAATGGGGCACTCTCTTCCCTTTAGCGGACATATGGGACAGAACGCCACAAACCAACGTATAACCACTCATTATTGGTGGCCAGGAGTAAATACTGATATTATCAGATATGTCAAATCCTGTGCCCAGTGCCAACGTGTGCCACCCAAGCAACGGACACCCCCCAGTCCACATGGGTGAAATGCCAATAATGGGAACACCATTCGAACGGGTTGTGATCGACATTTTAGGGCCTTTCGAAAGGACTAAAAGAAGGAACAGGTTTATCCTGACCTTAGTCGATACATGCACTTTATGGGCAGAAGCTATCCCGCTAACATGCGCAGATGCCAAGCATGTCGCAGAAGCCCTCGTGCAGATTTTCACTCGGTGGGATTCCCTCAGCAAGTGTTGACGGATAATGGATCTCCATACCGAAACCTGTTGATGGATGAGATCGTTAAGATCTTGAGGACCCAACACATCCACACTAAGCCATATACTCCGGCGGGAAATGGGCTCGTGGAACGTGCTAATGGAAACCTCACCATGATGCTAAGTAAGCTGGCACAAGTGAAACCTGAAGATTGGGATCTCTGTATTCCTGCAGCATTATTTGGCTACAGAGAATCTCCTCATACTTCCACAGGATTTCCGCCAGCTACACTCTTATTCGGCAGACCCATTAAGGGCCCGCTTGAAGCCTTACTTCAGTCTCTGACAGACGAGAAGGCTGATGAGACAGTTGTCTCAGCCAGTAAATATCTGTCGGTTTTAAAGGAACGGTTGAAACTAGGGTGGGACCTAGCAACGACTAACTTTAAGCGAGCACGCACCAAGCACGCTAACCGATACAGGAAAGTCGCGGAAGAGAGAGAACTGGAAGCAGGAGAGAAAGTTTTGGTGTTGCTCCCTACCGAGAACAACCAACTGAAGATCGGATGGCAAGGGCCGTTTACCGTCCTGAAAAAGATTTCTAAGGCTAACTACCAGATCTCTATTGAAGGAAAGGAGAAGGTTTTCCATTTAAATCTCTTAAAGAGATACTTGGAAAAACCAGTGCCAACCTCCGACCATCTCCTGACGATCGCCAAAACTGACGAAGATGACGATAGTGGCAGGGATATTCCACCGCTATCACAGGAAATCTTTCAAAAATGTCAGAAGCGGCGACGCTCTTTCAAGCGCGCATATGAGACATTCCAGGGGAAGGAAACTTTGAGGAGTGGACTTGAGTAGGAATTGGACAGAGATGGAGGGGGAAGAGGAGAGGGAAGAAGACAGACACCCCGAAGCTACGGCTATAGGAAATTAAACTCCATAACGTAGACATGGAGTGCTTCCATATCTTAAAGGGGGGAGGCTCTGTCACGTAGGGTTTATATTCATTTAATTTCCTACATCTTCTTCCTATTCTTTCACATAAATTCTCTCTTTTATTATCTCTGTATTTTTTTTTCCTGTGTATTTTTTCATCCATTCGTTTTGCGAATATTATTTTCATATAATTCGCAAACTTTACCTGTTTTCCTTTCTCTTAAAACTGAGAATCGCGCTAGGACGATATTACGTAGATGTCAGGGCTGCAGGGCGTCAGAAGGCGTGATAAGTCGGTTCGCTGAACACAGGACGTAGCAAATCGTCTACATTCTCAACGAGCGCGCGAGCTTCTTCTCGGCATAGTCCCGGTGAGGTGTGATACTTTACATCTGCACCGGTCAGTATCCAGACATTTGTCTGAAAAATCCCAAACTGACACGGCGCTCACTTGGGCCATGGTCAGCTGTAGTGTGAAAACTGCCCTGAAATGGAGTCAGGCTGTCTGGGATTTGAAACTGACACGCGTACATCGTGGTCAGTAGGTGACAGTTACGACACGCGTTAAGCGGACGTAAATGTTGGGAGTAGGGGAGATAATTTCGCTTGGCGAAATAAGTTTGGGCCCTTTGTCTGATTTTAAGATATTGGCCAAGTTTGAAACTTTAATTTCATTCTCGCTCATAGACTCCACAGTAGATAGGTCGCTCGAAAAACAGAATAGCTGTTAGCGAAGGTCTCAGTTCGTTTCGGCAATTTGTCGAACTTCTAGACTTCCAGAAATATTTTCAGCATTTTTATTCTTAAGTTGTGCGACTACCTGTAATTCTGTGGTTGAGGTAATTAATATGATAGATATATAGATTTTGTGAGTGTTAAAGTGTTAAATCGCTTAATTCATTTTAATCTATTTCTTTAGCGCAGAAGAGAAATAAAGTGGTAGGCTATTATATTTTCTAGGGAAGCATTCAGTGGAAAGCAGACTAAAAATTTAATTTCTAGCTTATAACGGCAATTGTAGCTATTTATAAATTTAATTTAACTGCTAATACTCAGTCGAGTGTATTTTTCTAAACTAACGTATAAACTCTAGAATCCAGCCTCATGAATAGTGACGGAATACGCACGTGTTCTTAATTTATGAGGATTGCTGATTTTTAAATATAACTTACGTCACGGGAAGTTTAAATGATAAGCAAAGCTCTCTGCTTGCAAGTTTAAATGTAAGTTTTAACCAGTACAGATTCTGTTTATTATATTATATGTGTTATTTTTCCTCCACACAGTGAAAGTTTTGGGGTGACCCTAACTTTACCAGCACCTAGTAGTAGTTTCCATACTTGTGAAGAAATAGACAGTCCTTATTTTGAACCACGTGGGTTTTCTCAAGTAACACTGATCTGACGGTGCAAGTTAGACAGAAATACTAATATCCCTATAACGGGTTTTCAAAGACTGTAATGATAAATACTGGACCTTGGAGCCAGCACTTAATTTCTTCTAGAAACTCTATATAATTTGCTGCCTGGTGGCGTGAATATTAACAATCATTTCCCGACTAGATTATATCTTGTGGACAAATCTGTGGTGTGACTAAAGTGAATCCTATACTGAGGGAAGGCACCGACCTGACATTCATCATTTTTTAGAAACCTACGCTATTGACACTGTGCTCTGCTAACTCCCGCGCCTGGAATAATTGTTAGGTGACTTAATCAGACATTTGAACAAATTTGCATACCCAAGTAGTCGTTCCCGGAGACTCCGAGTTAAATACGTCTTTTGGAACTGGGGACTTCTTGGCAGAAGACTGCATTTTTTGAGTCTGTGTGAAAATCTAAAATCAATGTGTTCCAAGAGGCAGCAAGCAAAGTCGTGAGTACAAGTGTGAGAAGCCATGGCGGAATGAATGAGTGTACGCTGGTCTGAGTGATATTTTTCACTATTTTATCTTTGACACCCTGTTGCTGTCCTAATTTTTTTTCAATCTGCATAATTTGTTGCTAAGGCTAGAGTTCTTGTGTTTTGTCTTAGGTTAAATCAGATTTTTTTTTCAAACTCTGTGTATATAATTACGAGATAAAACAAAGACAACTCTTAGACTCAAACCCTATGTATCTGTGACTCTGGCGCCATCATCTGTTCTCTTAACGGGGCCGGGCTAAACCTAGAGTTAACACTATAACGGGGCTATCATCCTTGCAACATTTCCTTGATTTTTTTATGACTATGTGTATATGTATTTTCCTTGATGTACTTTCTTTGATGTTGTGAGCCGATTTTTTTCCTGATATTAAAATCGCTCTTGAACTTAATAATCGTGTTTGGTCAGCTCGTTCTAGATAATATATATATCATTGTTATAGTTTTCCCACGTCTGTGTGTTTACCTGTCGTCACGTGTATGTGCGTGCCTGGGAGTGATAGAAATATACGTAATATGTATATTGGTGTAGTCTGTCTGACGCTGTAACAACTGTTGTAGAAGATAGGTGAGAGAGAGAAGAATTCTTTTCGCTTTCAGAGACAGCCACTATATCAAATCTATCATCTCACGTGTGTGGAAATTCTATTACCTTTCACTAACTCTCACTGAGTCTATCACCTATTCAAACCTATTCAGAAGGGACCAAACCTAGTCTTAATTCTCCTATCGAAAATCTACGACACAGCCTAAGAAGGAAATGCCTAAGCAGACTTAGAGGGAAGTGAAACTAATTTGTGTTTGAATATTGCCATAAAATATTACGACTGTAAGTCCAGAGGCCACTAGCATTCTTTTGCAGTGCCACAGTGTTCTAATGACACATGAAAACATACCTAGGACGTTTGAACAAAAGATTTAACAGGTCACAAGAAGAAAATTGTATACCCCAGCTGATTTTAGGGAGGACAATCAATGCTTAAGGTGACAGGGGCGTTGCAGCCATATGGAAGAAGAATGTAAACACAGGACGGAGTGAAGTCAAAGAAAATAGGGTCTGGTGCAAATGGTTCGCACACGTGACTGACCCCCAGGTAATCTTAGTAGTGATTAGTTGTGGAATTGTTATAGCCAGCATATAAAAGGGAGGGAATATCCTTCTTTTTCAGGGTTATATTGCCTATTACTTAGTGGTGGTAGGAAAACTGGTGCAGGCAGACCTTGTGTACTTTGAAGCCTCAGTAAAGCTGCATGCTGCATCAGTGGTCAGAAGACAAATCTTGTGTTGACCTTGCATAATCTACAGTCATCCTCCTCAGACAGGCTGTCAGGGCAAGTCCCTTTAAATGGGCATATGAGATCTCATCTTAACAATTTCCACAACCAGAACAGAAATTCCTGTGGGCGTGATGATACCAACAGACCCTTACCTAATTGACTTTTGGTTATAGAAAATAGTAAATCAGACTGTGAGATACACATACAGTGACACTTTAATATACCAGTTATGGACAAAGGGTCCTCTTTATTTATTTATATGTTGTAAATAAAATTTTGTTGATTTGAAAACATTCCTGTCCCAAAAGAATTGAGGTACAGGAAAATAAAAAATTGTAATATATTAATATAACTTTACCAACAGTCTTACTTACTTCACTTTTATTGAGTTAAAGTTATGTTTGACATTGTTCATTCATCACAATAGATACATTACCCTAGACACTTGCCACATAACATCACAGAGATTATTTTACACAGAGTGAGATCTTAGAGAGGTAGCGGATAGGGACCCTGAGAACATCATCATCATCATCAATTAGACTCAGGGAACTTACACAGCTGGACCTCACTTTGTTTACCCTTAGTGTAGTAACATCAATAACCTCTCACTTACCACACTACCCTTCACAAACGATACCTACCCTCCACAAACGTACTTATAGAATGTGTCATTCCTGTATACACTAATTGGGATCCTCGTCGATGCTCTGGAGTTCGTGCACTGTGCTGAGATCATTCTTGTGTGATCTAAGGGAGGAGATCCGAGTTGTCCATGTGCTATGATTGTGGTCCTTTAAAGCAAAAACCAAACCTTTTGTCTTTTCCATTTTGAAAGAATAATTTGATCCGGATATTTCGACATTATGTACATATGATCAATATTTTAAAAGCCGAGACATTTCCCGTTCCATTCAACATTTATGGAGTCATAATGTTTACAATCGATACCATCCCGGGAAAGCTGTGATGAAAGGGTGCATTCATTTGTTATACAGGTTAACTGCTATAGTCTTCTTTGTAACCTGTACCGCAGCCAGTGGCGTAACTCTCGCCCGAGTGGGTATTGGAAAGTTGTGATCGCTCTTATACACACTCACACACTTTATATATGCCCGGCTTATCTAAGCGTATGAGACTTCCGAAATTGAACCTAGACAATGGGACTGTGGTTTAGATTACGCAGCATGTTCAAATATAAAGACCTATCCGTCTGGAATAAGTATACTTTGTGTCTTTTTAAAATTAAATTTTGCCTACTTTTGACGAGGCACGTTTCGTTCAGCATAGACACTTAGGCCGACGGTTATATTAGGCCACATGATCAAATTTTAAAGACCTTGTGGTCAGAAATAAAAGGATTTATTTTTCAAATTTTATTTTGCCTTCTTTTTGTGCGAGGCGGGCACCATTTAACCTAGATACCGCATCAATCGGTTATATTAGGGCACATGATCAAATATTAAAGACTTTATTTTTAAAACTAAGTTTGCCTTCTTTTGGCGAGGCGCGCCCCGTTCAACGTAACACTGGATCTGTCGGAAATATTAGGGCACATGATCAAATACAAAATACCTTGCGGTAAGGAACAAAGACCTTTTTTCAATAAAATTGTACCTAGTGTTGGCGAAACGCGACCCGTTTAACATAGACACAAGGACTGTTCAGTTATAGAAGACATTTCGGTTTATTTTTTTATAAGACCCTTTTTTCCGTTATGTTAACGATGCGCGGCCCGTTCAACCTAGACACGGGGTCCGTTTGTTATTTTAGGGTGCATGGCAAAATATAAATCATCTTGACCAAATATAGAAGACCTTTCAGTCTATCTTTTTGATGGAACTGTTCACTTTTAGTTTAAGGGAATATTAAAGACAAAAATAAAGCCCAGTTTTATGATGCATTACCGTTCTTATTTACTATGTAATTTTAATGGAACTAATTTTGCCACGCTGATTTTAATGCTACAATTATCTTGAGTGGATGGTACTGAACAGCAGCACCTGGCACAAATTTATTGACGACTATGGTCCTTGGAGCAGATGAAGGATAAGGGGAGATGAAAGGTAATGATTATGGCAATACAGATGTTGCCGTATACTGCTTATAGTTGTTGAGACCATTATACAAGAAAGGCCCTACTTAACTCTTTGGGTCCGTAATTATTTTCCACCCTGTGCCGTAATTATGTTTTGAAGAATTCTAAACGGTGAAGTGTACAACTTTTAGTTTAAATTTTATGTTAATCTTTTCTGTGAAAATGTACATATTATATACCACACTGTAGGGAAATAGATAGAGAATTGTAATATATAGTGTCAATGATAGTATTAATACAAATACGTTCGGTATACTTAAAACATTTTGCAGGTAAAATTGAAAAAAAAACACTAAAAAGTTAACTGCAGAATACGAGCTTACCAAAGACAACTTACTGTTGCAGACAATAAAACTTTCTTTTTAGTCTTCAAACATCAAGTCAATCCATTTACAAAGTTAAAAAACATTGATTATGGCCGCAGTTAGTACATTTAAAGATTATTCGCACCAATTTTTACTGTGGTCCAAAATAAGAATTTTTAAAAATTATACAATATTGCTTTACGTACTTTTCTAACAAATAAACAAGAATAACATCATATAAAATCTTGTTATACTTGTTTCAGTTTTTAATAGTATCCCTAGCTTCATCTTCTATCTAGGACTAGTGATTAGATGTTACTATTGCTTTTCAATCGACCAGGCTAGGACCACGCCCACTCATCAGCTAATTCTAATGTTTTCTACCTAGGGACTAGTGATTAGATATTACTGTAGGTCTTGTTCTGTTGCTTTTCAATCGGCCAGTCTAGGACCACGCCCAGCACTAGTAGCGGGCGTACGCAAAAAAAAAAAAAAAAAAAATCAAAACATGCCCATGTGGTTCTTAACTACGCTCAAATTAGATGTTTAAATAGGAGCGGAAGTCATTTTACGCGTTTTAAAATATGAGCTGCATTAAACGCATGCTTTTTGGGGTGTATTCGTGATAAACTAAAAACATCGCTCAGAGAGTTGTTTTGGCACGGGTGTCAAATCTGAACAACTGGAGTCAAAGAGTTAATGTCCGCCCGCAGCCACTTGTAGTTACGCCACTGACTGTATCAACAATGGTGTATATTTTCTCCAAGAAATCTCTTTTCGCTAGCAGTGTCTACAATGCTACAATATAAGCTTAGCGTCAGGGGCACAGGTCTATATATGGCTCTTGTTACACTTGGTTCCCATAACTGATTTACAAAAGATTCAGTGGCGTAACTGTAATGTAGGGGTCCCGGGGCAGAAATTAAGTGAGGCCGTCCTTATATAATGGACTTAACAAGCACAATCAGTATACGGCACATGTGTATTTTTTTTTTTTTTTTCTTAACCAGCGGCACTTAGGCTTTCAGCCCTTCGGCCCAATGACATGTCATTGCGAGGCTGGGGAACCTGAGGACTTTCCTTCCAACCCGGTCAGGAGCTTCGCTCCTTCCCATCCACAGAGGGTTTATCACAGGAGCCGTTCAGGCTATTCAGTCAAATTTCCGGCCGTAAACATTTCTTCAAACGCCGACGCCCGGGTTTGAACCATGAACACCTGGTCGCCAGTACAACGCCGAAGCCATTGCACCAGCGCGGCTCCCGGCACATGTGTATATAAAATATAACTGCTTATTATTACATCTTCATCATCAGTATCCCCCAGCTCACCAAGGAGCATAGGCCATCAAGAAATGTGTGCCAGGTCCTCTGTCCTATGTCCTCTGACATCCGCTCAAGATCTTCTCGTGTCTTCTTTACCCTTGTCATTTCTGTCTCCAGAAATGCTATGTCGTTAACACGGGTACAAAGGATGCAGGTGCGTACTAAGGTAGGCGGTCCGCCCCGGATGACATCCAGGTAGGGGCTGCCTTGGGACACTATTATGATAGTAATTTCTGTTAAAAATATAATTGCAAGTGTGTTTCTTTATGGATTGGGGGGGGGGGTGCCAAAGGTAAGATCCGCCCAGGGTGCTAAATACTTTAGGGACGCCTCTGAAAGGATATATATATATATATATATATATATATATATATATATATATATATATATATATATATATATATATATATATATATATATATATATATATATATATGTATGTATGTATCGGCTAGAGACCGTTCCAATTACTACTTTCCAGGGCCTACTCTGTGCTGAGGCCCCCAGGTATGTGTCCAACTCACTCGAGCAGTAGTTACGCCACTGCAAAGGGTCTGTGGTTAGATGCTGAATTCTTAGAAGTAGCCCTTTCACAGTAATGAGCAGTATAATTTTGTCTGACAAGGTGCGTAACTCTGGTTCTATTTTGTTGAGGTGTATCGATTATTTTTTAGAAAGGACTGGCTCAATGTGCTTGTTGCGGTCGCAAACTGCAACACATACTGACTGATTGTACATGCAACACGGTCTCGTTTTCACGGCGGCGGTAAATTCGATACGAAGACGAAGTTTGCACATTGTGAAAAACCAGACCTGAACTGCTAACATTTCAACATCCTGTTCGCATGAACGGACAGGATATAATGACTCTTTGTTTGTTCTCCAACGTTTGCTTCTTAAGGTAGTGAAGAAATAAGAGCTGATAAAACTGGGCTTACTATTCATATCAGTAAGGTTACACTTAAAAGTAGTACCGTTTTCGGAGTGAATGTGAGCACACGGAACACCGGCATACACAATGTACACAAAGAAACACATCACGAGCTGTTTTAAGACATGCTTTATTTTCGTATCGTTTTTAAAAAAAAAACCAAATTTAGTGTTTTCGTCCACCCTTTACGCATGTGTGGACTGTCCTTTATAGTACTTCGTGTCATGATCTCATAACCATCATCAATTATTTCCCTTTTTGTTCCTTGTGGAGCATGGAGCCACCACAGCAATTGATTCCCTTGCAGAAAGCATGCACCAACGCCATGTTGTGCTCATGCAGGAGTAGTTTGTTTTACATGATAAGGTTCCCAGCCTTATGTTAGTCGTCTTATATGGCATATCAGATGAAGCAGAAGTCTAGTTCTTTCTTTGTCTTATAAAAGACCTGAAAAAGCTGTGCAAGGCTTATGACTATAGTATGATGATTTTTTTTTTGTCTGTCATAATTTTAGAAGTAATCAATGCTTGATTGATATAACTCACTAATGCTTTGATCTGGCTTGTCACATGTACATAAAATGACATGACAGACTGTGTGAGACAGCTTCAACGCCAATTTTCTATTTTGAAGAAATATATAACTTTGTGCATGACTAGAAGTACTGTGTCTCCTTGATATGTTTAAAGAATTTAAAAAAAAAAAAATACAAATATCACATATTAAAAAGGTATGTCACAACAGAATCACACTCAGCAATAAATAAGCAAATCTTAACATATTACAAGACAACTTCCACTTTCTAAGACAAGTTTTCAATTTTCTAAGACAAGTTTTCAATTTTCTAAGACAAGTTTTCAATGTTCTAAGACACGGTATCCATTTTTCTAAGACATGTTTTATATTTTCTTAGTAAAGTTTTCCATTGTCTAAGATGAGTTTTCTTTTTCCAAGACGAGTTTTCCATTTTCCAAGACAAGTTTTCCATTTCCTAGAGAACAGTTCATATAAAGTACCATACTCGGAAATGATTACTAATTTACTTTAAAGTTTACAAAATTGCCCTTAATAAAAATTTGTCTCAGAAACTGTTAGGGATGACTGACACATCTTATGTTCAATTAAAAGAGTTCATTTTGAGCAGTTTAAACATATATAATCTGTATATATTTTTAATTGATGAAACATTTTTAAAAATACTGAAAAGCAAAATTTTCAAGTGCACACTGAACATTTCATGCCACACACATTTTCAATGAAATTCAACTCAAAATAAGTCAACTAGCAGCAAAAATGTTTTATAACAACAAAAAAACAACAACAAAATATACATGCAAAAAGAACCAGAAGCAAATCAGTTGTAATTTGAAAGCACGCTATTAGTAACTCACAATGTACAACATGAAATGGAAACATCACATATGACCACTCATGAGTTTTATATTTATTTTGTTCATTTTTAGAATTGAATTTTCTTTTTAAAGTTGAACGCTTTACGTATATTGTACAAATTACAGATTTGTATGACTGATATTTTCAGTCACATGATATCATTATTGTACAAATTACAGATTTGCATGACTGATGTTTTCAGTCACATGATATCATTATTGTACAAATTACAGATTTGTATGACTGATGTTTTCAGTCACATGATATTATTGTACAAATTACAGATTTGTATGACTGATGTTTTCAGTCATATGATATCATTATTGTACTAATTACAGAGTTGTATGACTGATGTTTTCAGTCACATGATATCATTATCATCATTTTCTTGTTCGCTCCATGTGGAGCATGGAACCAGCCTGGAGCTGGAACCTTGCAGGAAGCCTACAGTAGAGCATTCATGTACTCTTGAAACAGTGGATTCTGTAGCAGCTTGTTTGACATGATGAGGTGGCCAGCCTGGTTCACAACCTTAACTTTGTTCCATCTTATAGCCTGCACTAAAGCGCAGTAATTATATTCTGTCTGTGTCTGTAATATGATTTATTATGACGTACTATGGATATGCTCAAAATAAAGGGGTTTTTAAATATAGATTTATATAATACAGTTATTGATAATATTGATCACAGCTTAATAAAGTTAATTTTATCACATGTATGATATCACTGGTGTTGTATTTTCTGCTTTTTAGACATGACATATTTTTTTACTGTGTTTTTGCAACCGAAAAAAAAAAGACAAATGAGTTAAGGCTAATAGCTGTTGATAAAGTATATAGCAATGTTCTCTGCACTGCTGACTTAACCATGTGCTGTCCTTTGGTTCTGTGTTCCTGAGTGTAAGGGCTAGTTATTAGAAAATTGAGTCACAGAGACTTACAGCAGTGATAGAAATATGTGAAGATAAAATGTAGAAAATGAGTTAACACTTAAGGCTATCATTAGTTGAAACAAGCTAGGAGGGTTTTCAGCTGGGGATAAAAGTCATGAGTGATTATGATGGCAACTGTGAGGACGCTCAGAGATAAACAACAAAGCTGCAACTACCTCAGCTTCAGACGCTGCTTGTCGCTCTAGCTCCAGCTGCCTCTGTCTTCGTCTTTCTTCAAACTCTTGCACCCGTCTGTTGTTTTGTTCTATTTGTTCTCTGAGTAATGCATCTTCAACCTGCAACCAGAAATAGTACACTGAAAGCTGTTCAGATGAAGAGAACAAAAAGTAGGGTTGGTGAGATGGAGTGATGTAATCAGATCATGTGATCAGCACACGTTCGCTCACAGACTACGTCATCAGGCATCTGTTTTCTTGAACAGAGTTTAATCCTAAATAGGGCAGTAAAAAAAATTAATTACAATTATAAGAAGAACCCCATGTAACACATGCCATCTTCTGTTAGCCCAGGTGCTGGACCCCACTGTCTTTGAGTCATACAGCCTGTTAATTTTCCAAAAAGAGTAAGCGGAGATGCTTGGTCCGATAACTGCTTCTAACAGGAGCATGCCAAGATAAAGTTTGCAATCATGTAAATCACCTGGCACTTTTGTCTGTAATTAAAGTGATGGAAATTGTGTCTGCTTCGCCATTATATCCCATTGATGGTGGCCAACAGCTGAGCAAGACAGGAGGAGTTCACACACAGTGCACACGTCATGAAAGGATTTCTTTCCTTCAAAACTGAAGAATGATGACGACAATGCACATAATCAGCTGCAGTTCTTGAAAGATTGTGAATAAAGGAAGTTCTTAATTGGATTCAGCTTTGTAAAGATCACAGAAAAGCAAAGAAAGGTGACATCTTGAGTGAGCATGTGCCAGTTAGGGGATAGGACATTTGCTCACAGCCAGATCTCAAAGCCAGATTCATGAATAATGGCAAATAATGTAAGACAGCTGAGCAAGAAAAATGTACCCCAGTAAATATTGATTTTTTCCTTTGTCTTTTTAGCTCCCATTGTCTCTTGCAAGTGCAAGTTGCTTGCAAGCCCCAAATTCAGTTATGCATATAACAGAGCTCCAGAGGCTGCATTAGCCGAACACTTGACTGGGACAAACTTTCTTGAGTCTTTTTTCTAGTTTCCTTTTAGCAATTCTTTGTTTGAATTTTTTGCACTCCTAATGGCCATCTTTTTTTAAAATTATGGGCAGAATTTTGGCAGATGGATGGCTAGAAAGCAGAACAGTGTTTTTGAGAGGGTTTGGTGGGAGGGGAGGCTGAAAAGAGCTTGTCATTTTGGGACAATTGCTGTTTAATCCATGCTTCAAACTGGCATGATGCATGTTCAGAGAAAAATCATGCAGAGAGTAGAGAATATTCAACATATGGATTGAAATTACAAGGTTATCATTTGTGCTGTCTTTGTCGGTATCAAAAGGGTGAGCCCATCAGAGCAGAAGTGAAGCTAAACTGAAGTATAAATGTGATGCAAACTTCTCTTTGTTCTCCTTCTGGGACTTTCAGCTTACAAAGACAACCTGACATTGTTTTTTTTTTCTCTGAGACAAAATAAAGTTCCTAAATAAAACTGAATAGTAAACAGAAAACTGTTCACACAGTTCTGTGAAATATAATATGAGAATAAATCCAGTAATGGGAGCCATAGTGTTATAAGTTAAGGGACGTAACTCTCTTATTTGGTCGATACTGCTGTTTTTGTGCATTTTTATTTTTTGGTTGTCTGCCCTGTTCAGGGGTACTCGGATCAGATCATAATACTGTATTGTGTTTACCTGCTGTTTTAATTCTTACAAAACTTGTTTTTATGCAACATATGTACTGTAGCACTCACTCTTTATGCACTGTATAAAATTATATGTTTAGTAATACTCTTTTTTTCTATTGTTTTACATGTGTTTGTTAGGAGTTTTTGCAAGGGCAGCGTATTGGCTACTGATACCGTTGTCTGTATGTCCAAAGAGCCTTCCGCAGTTGATTGGAACGGTTGATAGAGAACATAAATCGCTTTTGAAACAAACTTTGGAGACTTGTTAATCTTTTTTTGTCTGGACATACTACCGCTGCAACAGCACAGGACTGCTTAGATGCAAGCTTCTTACACAGGGACCAACTGCAATTGTTGCTCCAGGGGCGGATTGAGCGGGCAGGGTCCCACTCTCCCCTGGTCTCCGTCTAGCTTAATCAATTATCAAGTAAACAATCACTTATTTCCCGGGGGCCCAGACCACGCCAGGGCAGCTCCATTCCCCGTAAGAAGCTTATTTCTTCTTCTCCCTCTTCTTCGTCATTCTTATAAAGCTAGCACCCCGTCTCAGGCTTCTCTCATCACCAGACAGTTTCTCCCTCAACTGTGTTGGAGAAGGTCATGTTGCCATCTCCCTGCTCCTCTCATGGAGCCGACAGTTTCTGAGTCCATGTTCTACCTCCCTCTCCCCCCACACCATGTTCTACTGTGTGTTTGCCCTTCCCCCCCCCCACACACACCATGTTCTACTGTGTGTTTGCCCTCCCCCCCACACCATGTTCTACTGTGTGTTTGCCTTACCCCCCCCCCACATGTACACATTTGTCAGTCCGATGTTCAGTTTGTATTTAAGGAGCGAATTCGGTATTGATGATGATGAATATTGTCTGGGCGCTGATAAATCAAGTTACGATTTTCAATATTCGAGTGTCAACTGTTCTGTAGTGGACTTGAAGATGCAACTGTGACTAACCTTGGGGTCTGCACTGTGATGACTTGAAAGTGTGTGAATTGACAGCTGCCGCTTCTAAAACAGACTCTGGACTCCATGATCTGGGATCCGAGATCAATTTTAGAAATGTTTTTAACACAGAAGCTGTGGTCGTCGTGAGCAGAGTTTTTAACGTGCTTAAGTGTCTAAAACACTTAAGTGGGTGTCCTAAATGAAAATGTCTAAAACACTAAAGTGGGTGTCCTAAATGAAAATGTCTAAAACACTAAAGTGGGTGTCCTAAATGAAAATTTCTAAAACACTAAAGTGGGTGTCCTAAAATGAAAATGTCTAAAACACTAAAGTGGGCGTCCTAAGTAAAAATGTCTAAAATACTAAAATGGGTGTCCAAAGTGAAAATGTCTAAAATGCTAAAGTGGATGTCCAATGTGAAAATGCCTAAAACATGTTATAAATTGGGTGCCCTAAGAGAAAATGTCTAAAACACTAATGTGGGTGTCCAAAGTGAAAATGTATGAAAATGTATTGTAGATAATACCAAGGACTCTTCAACTTGGTATTGGCTGCAAAAGAGCGAGGAGCTCAACAGCACTAGTTAAACAACAACAGTGGGTGTCCTAAGTGGAAAAAGTCTAAAACACTAAACTTGGTGTCCTAAGTGAAAAAGTCTAAAACACTAAACTTGGTGTCCTAAGTGAGGTTTATATATGAGAGAAGCTTACATTAGAAAGATTATGTATAGATAATAAAAAGGAATGCTATAAAGTAGGAAGATAAAGCAAACCAAAAAAAAACCTTTATAATAATAAATGATATTAAGTCAGTTTTACAGCTGAGCGATTCACTCAAAACACGAAACGTTTTGGGGACAAGCGGGGGCCATAGATAAATAATATAGACAAGTTTAGAGAAAGAACACTGCAAAAGTAATTTTAAAAATATGTGAACCAAAAACAAAGGTAAGATGAAATACACGAGGGGAAAAGTTAAACTACACATGCAAGTGAAAATACGGAACCACAAAGAACGAAATATCAACGCAAAGAATCTAATAACAGTAGTTGCAGGTAAAAAAAATGACAAGGCAATTAAATATTGTAAATAACCCGCCAGAACATAAGGGAAATAATTAATATTGTGCTATCTCTGCTGGATGTTCTGGTGACCAAACCAGAAATTGAAATTGATAACGAAGAACTGGAAAGTGTTAATGAATTCGAATACTTAGGATCAATCATCAACAGCTCTGGCGACTGTGCAGTAGAAATTAAAAGAAGACTTGCAATTGCTTCACATAAACTAATACAGATGAAAAACCTATGGCAAGGCACATGCAAAGAAACAAAGTTACAACTGATCAGAGCATGCATATTCCCAGTAGCAACATACGGCTGCGAGACTTGGACACTCAATAAAACAGTTGCAAAAAAGATTACATCATTCGAAATGAAATGCTACAGAAGGATGTTGAGAATACCCTGGACAGAAAAAAAAGACCAACAGAGAAGTACTGCACTCACTAAACGTACAGGAAAATTGGCTCCTAAATACCATCGCAATAAGGAAGCTGAAATTTTTCGGTCACATAAAAAGACATAATAGTCTGGAAAAAATAGTGATGGAAGGCATGGTCCCTGGAAAAAGGGGAAGGGGTCGACCTAGACGACGATGGACCCAGGACATCACAGAGAGTCTGAACTTGTCTTTGGCTGATGCAGGTCGACTTGCCCAGAATCGTGATGCGTTCAGAGCAGCTGTAATGGAGACAACGTTCTGGAAAGAATACGTCACATGATGATGGCCTGGTGACGGCACTAATTCTCTTGTGGTCTTTCATAACCTTTTCTATTTCCTTCTCAACTTTGACTGAATCTTTTTGTAGTTAAACTTGTCATGACTTACGGTTAATCTTCAGTGCACCACGGCAAAAAATGAAAGGCCTGCGTGTTATTGTAATCGGTGTTCAATTTAGCTTTCATGGTTACTTCATTGTTCCATTCAGGGTGTCTCAACTCAGATAATTAGTAATTTGGGGCTTGGACTGTGGTAAACATCGGATGAAAAACATTCTTAGGGGTCCACCATAACGCGCTCTAAGGCGCATTTCGTACAAGAACTCTACTGTCGTCATTGTGAAGACGTGGAAAGGGAACCGATATAGGTATAGCCTTTGCATCGTGGCTTATAGTGTTCACAGCATGTCAAATATCTTGGGAATTGAAAATTCCCAGTAATAAGAAACTTCCCAGACTACAGCTGGGAAAAGGCTACTTCAGAGTAAAAGAACCTTACAGTGCAGAATGTCTTCAAGACAATAATGTATAGCATGTATGAACAACACAAATTATAGAGGAATAATGTTTCTATCAGTGCCAGGAAAAGTATTAAACAGGATTATCCTTGAGAGATTAAAAGAGTCCATAGACAAGAAACTGAGTGATGAACAAGCAGGTTTTCGACAAAACAGATCCTGTACAGACCAGATAGCCACTTTGAGAATAATAGTTGAACAAAGTCTGGAATGGAATTCACCACTATACATCGGATTTGTGGACTACGAAAAGACATTTAACAGTGTAGACAGAGAATCACTTTGGAAATTGATGAGGCATTATGGAGTTCCCCTGAAGATCATTAATTTAATAAAGAAAACATATGAAGACATGACATGTAGAGTTCTTCACGAAGGACAGCTTACAGAACCGTTTGGGATAAGAACAGGAGTGCGACAGGGATGCCTCTTGTCTCCATTTATTTTCTTACTAGCAATAGAGTGGGTTATGAGATCATTCACAACACACAACAGAAATGGAATCCAGTGGACTCTGACTAAGCAGTTGGATGATCTGAATTTTACTGATGACTTGGCTCTTCTGTCCCATAACCGTAAACAGATGCAGGACAAATTGAAAACACTAGATGAGAGGTCACAGCAATTGGGTCTGAAAATACACAGAGAAAAGACAAAAATAATGAGAATAAATGCAGGTAATAATAACAGGGTTGAACTTGAAGAAACACCGATACAAGATTTAGAATCGTACACATATCTTGGCAGCAATATAGACAAAGTTGGAGGGACAGACAGTGATATCAAACTAAGAATACAAAAAAGCAAGAGGAGCTTTCATTGCATTGGGAAATATATGCAGATAAAGAGAAATCGGATCCAACACGAAAATAAGAATCTTCAACTTAAATGTGAAGTCAGTCCTATTGTATGGCACTGAGACATGGAGAACAACAAAGACAACAACCAAAAAGCTACAACTTTCATAAATGGGTGCTTGCGTAGAATAGACGGATTAAAATGGTATGACAGGGTTACCAACGTGGAACTGAGGACAAGAACTAGACAAGTGCCAGTGGAACAAGAGATGAGGAGAAGAAGACGATGGCGATGGATAGGACACACACTGAGGAAACCTGTTGATAGCATTACAATGTAGTCCTTGTTCTGGAACCCCCAGGGCAAGAGAGGCAGTGGTAGACCAAGAAGCACATGGAGAAGAGAGCTGGAAACAGAGGTGAAAATGATGAGGAGAACGTGGAAAGAACTTGAGATGATGGCACGTGACAGGAGGACTTGGCATGTGTTTGTTGAAGGCCTATGCTCCTTTGGGAGTAGAGGGTTATGAACATGATGAACAACAGAGAATCCCAATATTAGATTTTTTGCAGGCTACAAATTCACTCATAAATATAGAAGACGTGTCAATCCACCAACACGAGTGTCAAGATTTGGGTCAATATGAGCGTGAAGATAAGATCAAGTTAAACCATCAACAAGAATGGTAAGATTTGGGCCAATATGAGCGTGAAGATAAGATCAAGTTAATCCACGAACACGAGTTGCAAAATTTGGGACAATGTGACATAATTTGTGCGCTCTCTTCTCCTCTCCGACAGTATTGGACTACATTAGTTGTGCGTACTGAATTAGGTGCTTTATTATTTTGTTAGCACTCTCTTTTCCCCTATTGTCATTGGTCACGTTTCACGCTTAGATGCATGACAGGGCCAGACAAGCGTATCGCCCATCCCTGAGAGATTAACTGAGTCCCTAAAACGCGATAATACCACATTGACTCCAGGTAAATGCGAGCACGAAGTGTTTGTTTAAGATTGCATAATTACTTCCGACTCGACAGGAAAAATGTAAGACGTTGTAACGTAAACATTACCAAGAATTGTCGGATGTAGCAACTCCATGAACGGAGGATGACTGTTTGAAATTTTCAAACGCATGAGTCATACAGAATAATGCATGAGGAAACGTTTTCATAATATGAACTTTGAATGTATTGACTGACATTTAAGGCGCCAATAAACAACCACGTGATTGGAAGATTTGTCAGAACGCCATGCAGAAAGCGTGGGCCGAGAGCTACGATATAACGTAGAACATCTAGCATACGACACTGCATTCCTGAAATCGTCAAAGTAGACAGCTCGTACCCTGCACAGAAAATAAATAGTCAGGATTCTGAATTTTTAGGAACGGAAAAACGTATTAGAGCATCTTTTATCCACTGGAAAAGAAAACTCGCCAATATTAATACGGAGCCGGACTCCTGCAGAAACTACTCACAAGTCACAGAGGAATTCTAGAATAAGAAATAATATCCCAGACGTGTGTTCGAGGCATCTGTGTTAAGTTTCCAAGACTATTTATCTGAGCAAGACGTCTACGGTTTGCCTAGTTACAAGGGTGAGTTGTACACATTTTTATACTTTGAATTTTACTGGTTTATACTAGCTAGGAGTGTTAAAGATTTATACGAGGCTGGCAACCTCAGCATGTGAAAAGGATACATTCATGAACCACCACAGCAAGCGCTGGTGATTGCTTCATGCTAGTTCTCACGGAAGAACCAAAAGCAGAGGTAATCCCAGACTCCAAGTGGAGACAGGAAGTGGATGATGATGATGACATCATATGTACATTATCATTTGTAATGAGTTGTATGTATGTTTAAAGTTGTTTTTTCAGGCACAAGCCACTTGCCGCTGTCCAGTTGAAATTTTTTCATTACATTAACTAAAAGAATGTTGATCTTATTATCACATCCCCTGAGATATCTGATATACACTTAGTGAGAGTACAAATTCTGATTTAAAAAATCGGTAACGGGGAAAGGTGTCTGATCTAAATCAGGAAAACAAATACTTAGCAGCGGAGTGTGTTCTTTTATACCCTCTAAAGTTGGTGGTACGGATTGGAGAGACCATTTAAGGTTCTTCTCACATTACCAGCTGTACTAGTCTGTAGTTCGAAGCTTGAGATCGACATGTGAAACCTACATCCCACGGTGGTGAAGATCCCTGCCTTGACCGGAAGCGGTTACCTCCAGAATCCTTTGGAGACGTGCCCTTGCCACAGAGACGAAGTGACGGAGCCAGTAGCACCAACATTTCAGCAATTTGGAAGCTAAGTTATAAGTTTAGCTGGCCACATATATTTTCATGTCCCAAACCGAGATCTATGATGAATCATAATTTCTAATAATGACCATTTCATGTTTATTTACATTTATTTCAAAGTAATTGAGCATTAAATTCGTATATTGATTTTGACAAATTCATAGTTGAATTAATCATTACAGAGAGAAAGGTATATGTATATATATATATATATATATATATATATATATATATATATATATAGATATATATATATATATATATATATATATATATATATATATATATATATATATATATATATATATATACTGTTCAAAAAAAGAAACGCATAGCTACTGAAGGCACACACATAGCCATAATTTTGACATTCAATAACTTTTTTAATTTAATGAGTTAATTGTTCAAATTGCACACAAGAATACCTTTGCATCTGGGTCACGAGAGTTTTTTGGCGTACGGTCTTTCCCGTTAGTATGGTGTGTGGCTTCCTTTTGCATCGATCAGCGACTGGCATCTCCTGGGCATGGATGCGATCAGACGTCTGATGTGGGCCTGTGGAATGGCTGCCCACTCTTCCTGGAGTGCCTGTAACAGATCACGACGATTGGCTGGAGCAACGTCTCGGCGACAAACACGTCTATGC
>JAMPIV010007355.1:0-72500 GCA_024509875.1 Oreohelix idahoensis | reverse complement strand
GCTCCACCTATGTCCCAGTCTTGACATATGGATGCGAGTCATGGGCAATGACTACAACCCATAAAAGCCAGATCCAAACCTCAGAAATGAGGTATCTGAGGAAGGTGGTTGAAGTAACAAGAAGAGACATGGTACGCAACCAGACGATACGTCAAGGCCTTAAATCCTACCCCCTGCAGACCCAAGTAGAACAGTCCCAATTAAGATGGTTTGGCCATGTCTGCAGAATGGGAGAAGATCGGATACCACGAAAAGCATGGGAAACAAAGAGCCAAGGATCCAGACCCCGAGGACGACCCAGAGTCCGCTGGGAGGACAACATTAGACAATCTTTGAAGGACCGAGGACTAGAATGGAACCAGGCCAGGAGGAAGACAGCCGATAGGATAGTCTGGCGCTCTCTCTTCCAAACCTCTACACCTGACGGTAGAAGGGGAACGACTAAGTAAGTAAGTAAGTAGTGTTCATTATTGTTCCGTTGCTTGGTTTTGAATTAATATATAGGTCTACTTTTAAAAAAAATCTAATCACGTTTATATTTAAAAGAAACATAATATTTTCCCCGTAGTTTCCGAGGAAACTAAGAGCCAGGGATCTAGACCGCCAGGACGGCCCAGAGTCCGCTGGGAGGACAACATTAGACAATCTTTGATGGACCGAGGACTAGAATGGAACCAGGCCAGGAGGAAGATAGCCGATAAGATAGTATGGCGCTCTCTCTTCCAAACCTCTACACCTCACGGTAGAAGGGGAACGACTAAATCAGTAAGTAAGTTCCCGGGGGTCTCTTGTGAGACAAAGAAAGAACATAACTACTACAGCTCCCTCAGGCATTTCCTAGCAGACGACTAATATAAGGCTGTGTGTGTGTTGGGGTTGGCAACCTCATTATGTCAAACTAATTGCTACAGAAACCACTCCTGCGAAAATAAGTCTCTGCTTGGGGCCGGTTTCCTGCAGAAGCAGCTGCAGAAGTGGCCCCCATGCTCCATAAGGAGCGCCAAGGACAATGATGATAAAACATGTTATTCTTTCCTATATATAAAATCCCATCTTTTTCTGTCAGTGCGTAACGCTAAGGGAAGCAACTTTGGTTGAAAGCTAGACATTAATTGTATTGTTTCCCTTATATGTACTCTCCCGAAAATAGTAACACTTACCAATGAAGAATGCGCAAATGACGGTGTGCACAAAAATATATTTATAGAATGTGTGATCCCGTATACACATATTGGGATCCTCGCTGCTGCTACGTAGTGTGTCTACTGTGGTAATGCGCAGTGGTTTATTTTAATACATTTGAATAAGTAAAATTGCCGTTAGGTATTGGTGCTTTTGAATTTAATTTCCGTCTTATGACGGGCTTTTACACTAGTGTAACAAGAATAATTAATGCCTAGATATTTCAAGATGAGTTGATTTACACCAGCAATGAATGTATGCAGTTTAAAAATTAGCCATAGTTAATAGGTATTAAAGAAATAAAATTAACGAACTGATAAGTATTAAAACATATTATGCGCAACATAAGCTTTTTATACACGTCAGAAAAAAAAAACTTTTTGTTTTAAATGTAAAATAAAGGCTGTCACAACTTGGTAATGTTAAAAAGTCATACAAAAGTATCACAACTTAATGAGGTTAAAATGTCATACAAAACTGTCCCTACCTACTGAAACTAAAATGTCATAAAGGTAGTCACTACATGGTGAGGTTAAAATGTCATGTAAAGCTGTCACAACTTGGTGGGGTAAAAGTGTCATATAAACCTGTCACTATTTGATGAGATTAAAATGTCATACAGGCAGTCGCTTCTTGGTGAAGTTAAAATGTCATACAAAACTGCCACAGCTTATTGGCACTAAAATGTCATAAAGGCAGTTACTACTTGGTAAGGTTAAAATGTCATACAAAGCTGTCACAACTGGTGAGGTTAAGATGTCATATAAAACTGCCGCAACTTGGTGAGGTTAAAATGTCATAAATATGTCACAACTTGGTGAGGTTAAAATGTCATAAAGATGTCGCAACTTGGTAAGGTTAAAATGTCAATTAAAGCTATCACAACTGATGAGGTTAAAATGGCATACAAAGCTGTCACATCTTAGTGCGGTTAAAATGTCATATAAAGCAGTCACAACTTGGTGAAGTTAAAATGACATTCAAAGCTGTCACAACTTGGTGAGGATAAAATGTCATTGAAAGTTGTCACAATTTGGTGAGGTTAAAATGACATGCAAAGCTGTCACAAATTGGTGCGGTTAAAATGTCATATAATGCTGTCACAATTTGGTGAGGTTAAAATGTCCTTATAAGCTGTCACAACATGGTGAGGTTAAAATGTCGAATAAAGCTGTCGCAACTTAATGAGGTTAAAATGTCATTGAAAGCTGTCACAACTTGGTGAGGTTAAAATATCATACAAAGCTGTCACAACTTGGTGTGGTTTAAATGTCATATAAAGCTGTCACGACTTGGTGAGGTTAAAATGTCACATAAATTGTCACATTTTGATGAGGTTAAAAGGACATACAAAGCTGTCACAACTTGGTGCGGTTAAAATGTCATTGAAAGTTGTCACAACTTGGTGAGGTTAAAATGTCATTAAAAGCTGTCACAACTTGGTGTGGTTAAAATGTCATATAAAGCTGTCACAATTTGGTGAGGTTAAAATGTCATATAAAGCTGTCACAATTTGGTGAGGTTAAAATGTCACACAAAGCTGTCTCAACTTGGTGAGGTTGATGAGGTTAAAATGACATACAAAGCTGTCACAACTTGGTGCGGTTAAAATGTCATATAAAGCTGTCACAACTTGATGAGGTTAAAATGTCATTGAAAGTTGTCACAACTTGGTGAGGTTAAAATGTCATTGAAAGCTGTCACAACTTGGTGTGGTTAAAATTGTCGTAAAAATTAACAGTGATACAACGTCAAAATATCTCCAATGATACAACGTAGGGATAAAAAAACCAATGCGTAAGCTGCTGGAATACATGATCGCCCGCGCCGCGGGTCATCAGGTGTTAGACTTGAAGGCAAAACGGAACGAGGATCAAAAGACAAAAATCTGACTGAACGCGTACTTGAACTAGCGAGGTTAATGGACGCAAATTGGTGGGGCAAGGAGGAAAAGTCACGTTCCCCCCCCCCCCCCCCAAGTTGACATAAAGTAAGGAATTCGACAGAAGGGACCTTGGATATGATACGCCACAGTCATTTATTGGACGCTTTTGCGATACCAAGCCTTTTATTTGAATTCAGCGGCTAAACGCAGATGCTTGAAATATTACAAAATTCAAAAAGTAACTTTCTCTTAATATTAATGTTAGGAATATAAAAATTAGCTGGCCGGATGGCCCATTCTGAGCAGTGAAATAATATGCTTTTAATTATACAGACGGATAGATAATAATGAAGACATTGACAAAAGACTGTGTTGTTCACAACAGCGAAAGACTGCATTGAATCAAACATCTCACTATTTGCACAAAAATCGCGACCTTGAAGACTCAAGTGTCCAAATCTAGTTAGAATGAAAGAGAAGGGGAATTGGTGGAAGCTGTGGCTAAAATTAACTTTTCAGGCAAAATTGTAGAGGGGATGAATAGGTTGGTTCAAAAAACAAGTACGTTTTTGTGAAAACGCAAGTAGAGACGGACAGACTAACAGATAAAAATCCATACTTGACTGAAGCATGACTGAAATGACTTTAGTGTAGGAAATTTGAATTGAAAAACACAAGGCAGTGATTGGCCACAGACAATCATATTATCGGCGCTCAGACGCGCATTTGGGGCCATTCCTCAATAGTTGTCCAGTGATAGACACAGTAAATTTCAAGTGTGGTGATTTCCAAATGAAATAAATTGAAATAAGTTCAGGGACGCCATACTATAGCCAGCAGCTCAGCTGAGTTTTGCTAGCATTTCTGTGTTCTTTATTCATAATCTGAGCTGTGAGTTTCAGTTGTCACCAAGGCGGTGTAAACTAAGTTGGTGATTTTACCAGAGTGGATCCGTGCAGTAACGTTGTGTCAGAGCAGACTATTATTGCCCCCAAGCACGGAGAGGTGGGGCCACCAGATCTCAGCACCAGAGCTACATCTTCAAAGTTGAGTGAGCCTCTGGTCTGCTGGAAATTCACCAACTCCATTTTAGTTACTAACAATCCCATAAAATTCCTGCCATTTCTGGACAAGGTGTAGTCAATATAGACTGGAGTGATGAGGCCACCCCAACAGCACAACCATTAACTATCCTCCCAATTAGATGACTAGTATAAACATTAATAAAACTAAATAGTCTAGTACTTACATATGTACACTCTTGCATTTATTATGTAATATCCATGCATTTCTTTCATAATTTCTAAATCTTTTATAAGTTCTGGTCAAAATAAAACTTGATCCAGAACAAAATAAATGTAAAAAAAATTTCTATCAAAAATTTTACACACTTGAGTTAGTTCAGTGTATTATAACATTTGTTAATATTATTAGACTTAGTAAATATCTGTGTGTGTGTCTATAAACTATCACACCACATTACATATCATTACCCTAGACATTTAACGTAGCCACATTCATTAGAAAAAAAAAAAAGATAAGTGTGAGGTCGTAGTGGTAGCGAGAAGGGCCTTCTGACAACTCTCAGTTACATTTTATCTCAGGAGCCTTCACAGCTGACCTCATGCATCACACGTAGTACCATCACCACCATACAATACCATCAAACCCACTACATATATTGGGGTCTCTTTGTCCCGGGATCATTAGCCCAACAGTAATATTAGGATCTCCTGGTGGGAGAAAAAAAATTAGGGAAACAAAATTGTAAAATTCCCTTTAAAATTAAAAGTGTCCCTGCATATAAAAGTTGGTGAATCTTCACAGCCAGTAATAAGTAATTAGTTAATTAATTAATTAGAAGTATTTAGACTATAGTAATTAGAAGTAAGTTAGTGGTTAGAGATTTATCTTGTATATTATTATATTGTCTAAAAAGTATGGCGGAGCTAGCAAAATTCCGATCAGCTGCTGTGCTGACCGCAAAGGAGATGGGAATGGATGGTCAGATTTTAATTCAATACGTAACGGCTGAATGTGATAAATATATTGAACGGGAAGAAAGGAGATTAGAAAAAGAGGCTGAAAGAAAATTAGAGTCTGAAAGGTTGGCTGAAGAGAAGAGGTTACAGATTGAGGCTGAGACTAAGAGGTTGCAGATTGAGGCTGACAAAGAGGCAAAGGCATTAGAGGCAGCAGAAAAAAGATTGACTGCCGAAAGGGAGGCAGAAGATAGAAGGTTGCAAAGGGAGCACGAATTACGACTAAGGGAGCTGGAATTACAAGGCCAGGCTCCTGAAAATGGTGCCAGCCCTTTTGCCTCAGATGCTGCGCCTAGTCTGGGAGCCTCAAACTCAGCTATGGGATTTCATTTAGACCATTTTGTTGAAAAAGACGATGACATAGAGGGGTACCTAGGACGTTTTGAGTTATTAGCTACTACCTATGGGTTAGAGAGAGAGAGGTGGAGTTTAAAGCTATCACAGGGACTGAGAGGTACTTCTTATGAAGTATTTGCTAAAATGAACAGGGAAGACCAAGACAATTATGACATGTTAAAGCAGGCTTTGTTATTGAGGTACGAAAAAAATGGGGAATTTTACCGTAAGAAATTTAGAAATGCCAAACTGTTGTCTAGGGAGACATACCACCAATTCTCTGCCAGACTAGAAACCTATTTGGAGAAATGGACTGCTCTGGGGAAGACCCAAGATCTTAAAGAAATGATCATGATTGAGCAATTGAGAGAGTCCATGGCTCCAGACATGAGAAAATTTCTCATGGAACAAGGTGCAGAGAAGTTGGGGGAGGTTTTAAATGTTGCTGAGAGGTATCAGGCAGCCCAGGCAGAGGTAAGTGGTGCTAAAAAGAAGCACATAGATAATTTTAAAGCTCCACAGCAATTTAATAAATTTGATAATAGGGAGCAGGGAAATAAAGGTAGGACAAACTTTGAACGGCCAAGAAATGACTACAGAGACAGAAACTCACAGTTCAATGACCAAAAATTCAATGAAAGAAAACCGTTGAACCAAGGAAAAAGATGGTGTAAATGGTGCAAGAAGGATAACCATAACACCGAATTTTGTAGAAGGAAACCTTCAAACATTGCTGCAATGAAGTCGGGGACGCAAAGATTAAAGGTTAATCCTAATGGACAACAGGAACCTTATCACCCCCCAGTTTGTGAGGATGTTATTTGTAATGGGGTCACCATAAGGTGCCTTTATGATACAGGTTTGGATTATGATTCAGTTGTGAAGTCTAGCCTAGTGGACCCAAGTCAGTATACCACAGAAACAGTGGAAATACAAGGGGCAACTAAGGACATACCACTCATGACACTTCCCATCGCAAGGATAACGGTGAAAACTCGCTATGTGGAAGGAGAAATCAGAGCAGCAGTGATAGATGAACCAATCTACCCTCTGATATTGGGGTGTAGATACGTCTTCTTGGGGAATCCCGAGAGACCTGTGATCATGGCGACAGTGCAGACCAGGTCACAGAAGAAGGAGGAAGAAGGTGAACCTATAAATGCTCATCCAGAGGAGATGAGGAAGGCGCAGGCTGAGGATAGGACACTCAAGCCATGTTTTAAAAAATTGCCCAACTGCCACACACCTCCGAGCAAGGGAGAATATTTCATGAAGAACAAACTATTATACAGGAAGGCCGGAACTGGAATAAATGGTCACAACCAGCTGGTTCTTCCCACTTCATATAGAGATAAAGTGATGGAACTCGGGCATGCGATTCCCTTCAGTGGTCACATGGGGATCAGCGCCACAGGACAGCGTATAGCTTGTCATTACTTCTGGCCAGGGATAACGGAGGATATAAAAAGATATATCAAATCCTGCCCAGAATGTCAAAGGGTAGCTCCAAAGCACTGGACTGCTCCTGCAACTCTAGGGGAAATGCCCATAGTGGGAACACCTTTTGAGAGGGTTGCAGTGGATATTGTAGGACCTCTCACTCGGACCAAGAGGAGGAACAGTTACATCCTTACTCTGGTGGACACTTGTTCTATGTGGGGAGAGGCGGTAGCCCTGCCATCAATTGATTCAAAACATGTAGCAGAGGCACTACTTACAATATTTACCCGATTAGGATTCCCGCATCAAATCTTGACGGATAATGGATCTCAGTTCAAGGGGAAACTAACGGAAGAGGTTTTTAAACTATTTCAAGCCAGACACTTTCATTGTAGTCCGTACCATCCACAAGGGAACGGCCAGGTAGAGAGGTTCAACGGGACTCTCATTTCTATCCTGAGAAAGCTGGCACACGAAAAACTGGATCTGTGGGATCAATTCCTGCCCGCCGCATTGTTTGCGTACCGGGAGGTACCACATAGTTCAACCGGGATGGCTCCTGCAACTCTGCTATTTGGGAGGCCAATAAAAGGTCCATTAGAAGCTCTATTAAGGACCTGGACAGATGAGAAGGCGGAAGAGACTGTTACCTCATCTTATCAATACGTGAACGAACTGACCACTCGTTTGAAAGCTGGATGGAAACTGGCAAATGATAATTTGAAACAAGCCAGGAAGAAACATGCAGCATATTTTAATAGGAAGGCAAAGGACCGAGAACTAGCTGTGGGAGAGAAGGTGCTTCTTCTACTACCCGGTAGCCAGAATAAATTACAAATTGGTTGGCAAGGTCCATATATGGTTCTAGAGAAGGTGTCTAGAACAAACTATAAAATTGACAAAAAGGGGAAGGAGAAAGTTTATCATGTAAACTTGTTAAAGAAGTATCTGGACAGACCACTCCAGGAAAGCACCCCCTTATTGACCTTGGCTATTGCAACTCAGATGCAAAGGGAACCACTCACCTCACATGAATACCCATTACATCCTTGTGAAACAGCAGCACAGGTAAAAGTCAGTAAGCACCTGACTAAAAAAATCAGAGGGAGAGAGTTCAACAGGTTCTGGAGGAACATACAGATGTATTAACAGATAAACCAGGACATACAAATTTGCTACAGTATGACATGAAACTGGTAGACTCAAACCCAATCTGTATGAGAGCCTATTCTATTCCGTTCGCGAAGGAGAAGGCATTGAAGGAAGAAATAGATTATTTGTTGAAGGAGGGGATTATTTCGCACAGTGAATCATCTTTTAGTTCTAGTGTCGTATTGCTGAGAAAACCGTCTGGGGAACACAGACTGTGCATAGATTACAGGAAACTGAATGCTGTCACAGAAGGACAAGTGGATCCATTACCAGACACAAAACAGTTATTTGCCAGACTGAACAAGGCAAAATACTTTTCAAAGGTGGATCTTAGTAAAGGCTATTACCAGATCCCAGTGAAGCCTGAAGTGAGACCTTATTTGGCTTTTAGCACTTCGGATGGACATTATGAATTCAATATGCTACCATTCGGACTGAAAAATGCTCCGAGTGTGTTTTCAAGGATGATGCGCAAATTGTTGGATCCCCTGAATAACCCATGTATCACGAATTTCATGGATGATATTCTCGTCGCCACAGAGACATTTGAAGAACACATTGAAGCTCTAGAAATGTTATTTAATAGGCTTCGGGAGGCGAACTTAACTGCTAGGCCAACAAAATGTTGTATTGGATGCAAAGAGTTGGAATTCTTGGGGCACACTGTATATCAGGGTAATATGACCCCTGATCCTAAGAACTTGGAAAAACTGCAGAGAGCACCTAGACCACAAACAAAAAAAGACGTGCGATCATTTGTGTCGTTATGCGGATTTTATCAAAAATATATCAAAGATTTTAACTCTATTTGTGCGCCTCTGACTGATCTGACTCGCAAGGGACTTCCAGATAAAATTAATTGGACTGCGCAAAGTGAATTAGCGTTCCAGGATTTAAAGGAAAAACTCACTAGCAAGCCCATTCTCAAACTACCTGATTTGACACAGGACTTTGTCTTGAGAACCGATGCCAGTAATGTAGGACTCGGGGCGGCGTTGTTGCAAAGATCATCTTCACCTGATGGGGAACTGAAACCAGTCGCTTATGCAAGCCGCAAATTGAATAAGGCGGAACAAGGATACTCCACAAGCGAAAAAGAATGTTTAGCGTTGGTCTGGGCAATAAAGAAGTTTCAAATCTATCTGTATGGTAGGACTTTTGTGGTCGAGACGGATCATCAGCCTCTCGTATTCTTATCTCAGGCTAAGCATGAAAACGCAAGATTGCTGAGGTGGTCTTTATTGCTTCAACCTTATCAGTTTAGTATCCAATATATCCCAGGTAAATTGAATGTCGGTGCAGATTTCCTCAGTCGGCACCCCTGTGATCAAAATTAGAGTAATGGCAGGCGTAAGGAGAGATTTTGTCTATGTGTATCACTGGTTTTAGAACTTGCCGTAGGCATGTTTTCAGGTGGGGAGATGTGTCGTAAAAATTAACAGTGATACAACGTCAAAATATCTCCAATGATACAACGTAGGGATAAAAAACCAATGCGTAAGCTGCTGGAATACATGATCGCCCGCGCCGCGGGTCATCAGGTGTTAGACTTGAAGGCAAAACGGAACGAGGATCAAAAGACAAAAATCTGACTGAACGCGTACTTGAACTAGCGAGGTTAATGGACGCAAATTGGTGGGGCAAGGAGGAAAAGTCACGTTTCCCCCCCCCCCCCCCCCCCCAAGTTGACATAAAGTAAGGAATTCGACAGAAGGGACCTTGGATATGATACGCCACAGTCATTTATTGGACGCTTTTGCGATACCAAGCCTTTTATTTGAATTCAGCGGCTAAACGCAGATGCTTGAAATATTACAAAATTCAAAAAGTAACTTTTTCTTAATATTAATGTTAGGAATATAAAAATTAGCTGGCCGGATGGCCCATTCTGAGCAGTGAAATAATATGCTTTTAATTATACAGACGGATAGATAATAATGAAGACATTGACAAAAGACTGTGTTGTTCACAACAGCGAAAGACTGCATTGAATCAAACATCTCACTATTTGCACAAAAATCGCGACCTTGAAGACTCAAGTGTCCAAATCTAGTTAGAATGAAAGAGAAGGGGAATTGGTGGAAGCTGTGGCTAAAATTAACTTTTCAGGCAAAATTGTAGAGGGGATGAATAGGTTGGTTCAAAAAACAAGTACGTTTTTGTGAAAACGCAAGTAGAGACGGACAGACTAACAGATAAAAAAATCCATACTTGACTGAAGCATGACTGAAATGACTTTAGTGTAGGAAATTTGAATTGAAAAACACAAGGCAGTGATTGGCCACAGACAATCATATTATCGGCGCTCAGACGCGCATTTGGGGCCATTCCTCAATAGTTGTCCAGTGATAGACACAGTAAATTTCAAGTGTGGTGATTTCCAAATGAAATAAATTGAAATAAGTTCAGGGACGCCATACTATAGCCAGCAGCTCAGCTGAGTTTTGCTAGCATTTCTGTGTTCTTTATTCATAATCTGAGCTGTGAGTTTCAGTTGTCACCAAGGCGGTGTAAACTAAGTTGGTGATTTTACCAGAGTGGATCCGTGCAGTAACGTTGTGTCAGAGCAGACTATTATTGCCCCCAAGCACGGAGAGGTGGGGCCACCAGATCTCAGCACCAGAGCTACATCTTCAAAGTTGAGTGAGCCTCTGGTCTGCTGGAAATTCACCAACTCCATTTAGTTACTAACAATCCCATAAAATTCCTGCCATTTCTGGACAAGGTGTAGTCAATATAGACTGAGTGATGAGGCCACCCCAACAGCACAACCATTATCTATCCTCCCAATTAGATGACTAGTATAAACATTAATAAAACTAAATAGTCTAGTACTTACATATGTACACTCTTGCATTTATTATGTAATATTCCATGCATTTCTTTCATAATTTCTAAATCTTTTATAAGTTCTGGTCAAAATAAAACTTGATCCAGAACAAAATAAATGTAAAAAAATTTCTATCAAAAATTTTACACACTTGAGTTAGTTCAGTGTATTATAACATTTGTTAATATTATTAGACTTAGTAAATATCTGTGTGTGTGTCTATAAACTATCACACCACATTACATATCATTACCCTAGACATTTAACGTAGCCACATTCATTAGAAAAAAAAAAAAGATAAGTGTGAGGTCGTAGTGGTAGCGAGAAGGGCCTTCTGACAACTCTCAGTTACATTTTATCTCAGGAGCCTTCACAGCTGACCTCATGCATCACACGTAGTACCATCACCACCATACAATACCATCAAACCCACTACAAAAATGTCATATAAAGCTGTCACAATTTGGTGAGGTTAAAATGTCATATAAAGCTGTCACAATTTGGTGAGGTTAAAATGTCACACAAAGCTGTCTCAACTTGGTGAGGTTGATGAGGTTAAAATGACATACAAAGCTGTCACAACTTGGTGCGGTTAAAATGTCATATAAAGCTGTCACAACTTGATGAGGTTAAAATGTCATTGAAAGCTGTCACAACTTGGTGAGGTTAAAATGTCATTGAAAGCTGTCACAACTTGGTGTGGATAAAATGTCATATAAAGCTGTCACAATTTGGTGAGGTTAAAATCTCATATAAAGCTGTCACAATTTGGTGAGGTTAAAATGTCACACAAAGCTGTCTCAACTTGGTGAGGTTGATGAGGTTAAAATGACATACAAAGCTGTTATAACTTGGGGAGGTTAAAAACTGTCACTACCTGGTGAAATTAAAATGCCATAAAGGCAATCACTACTTGCTGGGACTCAAATGCCAAATGTGGCACATTTCCACAGAACCAGCTTACAATGATTATTTCTAAGCCTGACTTTCATTTTAAATAACTTTCAATAAGGTAATTTTATTTTCAACAATTTAGTGATCAGTTACGTATTTGATTATGCATGTCTGGAAAGTCATGGGGGGGTGGGAGGGATATTGAAAGTAACTTAATATTTTACTGATATTTTAATACATTTCATGACCTTTATTTATTAACTTGTAAATTGATATTTTCTATCAAACGTGATAGAATCTGACAATCAAGAAATTAGGAGTATGTATCATACCAGAATGGTACAATAAGATGACCAATACGGAGCTGATGACAAGAACAAGTGAAATAAGAGATCAGAAGGGGACTCTGGTGACGAACACTGCGGATACCTGTTGATTGCACTACATGGCAACCTTGTTATGGAATCCACACGGGCAGAGAGGTAGAGGGAGACACACAAAAATACACATGGAGAAAAGGGAGACCAAAAATATACACATGGAGAAAGGAGAGACCCAAAAAATACGCTTGGAGAAAAGGAAGACTAAAAAAATACACATGGAGAAAAGAACTGAAGATAGAAATGAAAGAGATGTGGAAGACATGGAAAGACCTTGAGTTGATGGCACGTGACAGGATGCAGAGGCGTCACTAGGGGGGTGACACCATCAGAGGGGGTGATCAGCTGAGGGGGTGACACCAAAATGACTGTCTATAAAATTGTTGTGCAGTGTTTCAGCAGAAATTAATTATTTTTTTATAAAAATATCCCTGTAATTAGTTATAACCACAAAAACATTTTACGTAAGCCCAGCTTACATGTACTGTATCAATATACCTACAAGGCTAAAACTCTATGCTAGTTTACTTTTTGAACCTTCTAATGCGCATTATGATTTAGTCGAGATGTTCGCAAAGTGCTGAAATGCTTGTGTATTTGTTCCTGTTTATTTTTTTGGTATTATTTCATTTATGAGTATATTTCCATATGCATTTACGAGTAACATTAGTACAAAAAACATTACTAAGGATTCTGTATGGTCTAGTACGGGAGGAGGTCCATGGGGGTGACACCATGAGTTACCGCACCGGGTGACACCAACCATAGTTACGCCTCTGACAGGATGTATAAGTTTGCTGAAGGCTTATACTCCTAGGGGAGTTGAAGGGCAGCGGTGATAAATATAAATTTAACGACATTGAACACCTTGTCAGGTGTACACTCACCTGAGCTCTCTCTTCATCAAACTGCAGGCAGCCGACACCATCTAACCGCACCAAGTCTACCCACCCCCTCCACACAACACACACACCATTAAGTATAAACTGAGATTTCAAGTGAACCTGTTGGAGAAACAAACAAAAAATAACGTAGGTGTTTATTAATAATATTTAATATGAATTTGGTTCAAATTGATTGTGCTGAGACGGCAGCAAACTGTCATAATCTTTGTTTCGTTTCTTTACATTAATGTTTTGTCAGTCTTATATTTTCACTTCTTGAATGCTGAAATTACATAACCACGGCTTCTTTTATTTATGTTTTTATTCTTTATTCCAGTAAGATCCACCTCCGCAAACAGACATTTTCATTTTTTTTTTTTTTTTTTGTAGTGACTGCCTTTCACTATTTCTCTCCTCTTTATCCCTATAGGTCTTGCTTCGTCTTTTCGATTCATTAGTTGTTTTTTATCTAGAGCTGGTGAACTTCTCGTTCGTTTGTAGCCAATACTATGTTGAAGACTCCTTGGTATTATCTATACTGTAGATCTATGCCTTGTTCTGTAGCTTTCCTGTTGAGCTGAAGTAATGAGCTCCAGTTTCTCCAGCTTGGCTTGCATTTAAAGGATCATGATACCTGGTCCCAAGCTAGGAGGAAGAAGCGTGTGGAATACTGTGAATTCCTCGCCATCCAATGGGGCTCTCCAGATATGCAGGGCTAAAATACTGTGCTCTGGTTCTGGGCTCTCCCAAAGCCACTTAACAGCTCCCTCAGCCTATCATAGGCCCATAGTGAAATCCTCCTGCTTGCAGTCAACTGGTAAAAGCCAGAGTTACGTCTGGGGCTCAAGTGACTTCTGCAAGCTTAGTATGCAATGCTGGGTTCTGAACATGTTTCACCATTGAGGAAATCCCTGGAAGTGTATGGATGATTTCAAGAGTCAATGAGGGTGTAATTAACCTAACAGGCAGAGGTTCACTTCCATATCTGTATACAATAGTATTGTGCTTAGCTTGGTGGTCATATAAGGATAACTCCTTCATTAGTCATTTACGTGCTATTTTTGTTCCTTTTTTTCTTCCCCTGTTTTTGGAGGATGTCCCTTGTATAGCATGAATCAGTCAGTATCTTAAATATCACTGTCAAATGTCACAACTCACATTTCCTTGAATATCTAAATATTATTAAAATACAGTATTAACAATGTAAACATGTATTATATTTGTTTTTGGTTTGGTTTTTGAATCCCGCACTTGAAAACTGGTGTATGTTCTGTGCAAGGGATACCCGGTTCAATCCCATGTGGGTTATAATTTGGGTATATAGTGTTCATCATTGCATATAGTGTATTACTTTGTTGTTTTTCTTATGTGTTGTCTCTTCCCAGCCCCTGCACAGCCCATGGCCCTCACTAACTTAAAATAAAATGTACCTTCAACAATCATCAAGACTTTACTTATCATGTATAGGCTATTTACGTGCTATCCTGGGTCCCGCCATCAAGAAACAAAATGACTGGTTTGATGAGAACTCAGATGATATAAAGAAGATGTTGGCTGAGAAACATCATCTCCATAAAGCATATTTAACTGATCCAAAATCTACATCAAAGAAAGATGCTTTCAACAATATGCGTAGAATCGTCCAACATAAACTACGCCAGATGCGGGATTCATGGCTGAGTAATAAAGCAGATGAACTCCAAGGCTTTGCTGACAGCCATGACTTGAAGAATTTTTACCATGCACTCAAAGCGGTCTATGGTCCAACATCATCAGGATCATTTCCCCTCCTTAATGCAGATGGAAAAACACTAATTACAGACAAGGAAAAAATTCTCCAACGCTGGGTCGAACACTTTAATAATATTCTGAACCAGCCATCATCTATTAACGACGAAGCCATCATCCGCCTGCCCCAAATTCCTATAAATGAAGCACTAGATGATATACCAACTCTGGAGGAAACTCAAAAAGCGATTCGTCAACTTTCTAGTGGAAAGGCCCCCAGCTCCGATTCAATTCCTGTTGAGGTTTATAAAGATGGCGGTACAGTTTTGATAGAGAAACTTCACATGATCTTCCAGCAAATATGGCAGAGTGAAACCATCCCATACGATCTCAAAGATGCGTCAATTATACATCTATATAAACGTAAAGGTAATCGCCAAGACTGTAACAATCATCGAGGCATCTCTCTTTTATTAATCGCTGGGGAAATATTCGCCAGAATCCTTCTGAATCGCCTTACGGCTCATCTTGACAAAGGTCTTTTACCTGAAAGTCAGTGTGGATTCCGGAAAGAACGTGGAACCACCGATATTATGTTCGCTGCAAGACAGCTACAAGAAAAATGCCAAGAACAGCATTGTGACCTGTACACAGCTTTCATCGACTTGACAAAGGCGTTCGACACGGTCAGTAGAGAGGGTCTATGGAAGATCATGGCAAAATACGGCTGCCCAAAGAAATTTATCACAATAGTGCAGCAACTGCATGATGGAATGCAGGCTAGAGTTCAGGAAAACGGTGAGCTGTCGGAGCCTTTCCCCGTCTCAAACGGAGTTAAACAAGGGTGTGTACTTGCACCGACTCTGTTCAGTATCATGTTTTCTGCTATGCTGACTGATGCTTTCAGAGACGGGGACACAGGAATCGACATAAGATATCGTATTGATGGAAAATTGTTTAACCTTAGGAGGCTTCAAGCAAAAACCAAGGTCAAATCACACACCATCAGAGATCTTCTGTTTGCTGACGATTGTGCCCTTAGTGCTGGCTCAGAGGCTGATCTGCAGCACAGCGTGGATAGATTCTCCGAAGCCTGTGCCAACTTTGGGTTTACCATCAACACGGAGAAAACAGAAATCATGTACCAACCAGCTCCTGGCACAGTTTATACTGAGCCAATCATCAAGGTAAATGGTGAGAAACTGAATGTTGTGAACAGATTCGCATACCTTGGTAGCACACTTTCCCAGAACATCGTCATTGATGATGAGGTAAACACCAGGATCTCCAAAGCCAGCAGCACATTTGGCAGACTATACACCAACGTTTGGCATCGAAGTGGCATTAGTCTACAAACAAAGCTGAAGGTGTACAGAGCTACGGTGCTACCAGTGCTGCTTTATGCATGCGAAACATGGACTGTATACAGGCGCCACGTAAAGAAGCTAAACCACTTCCATACAGTCTGTCTCAGGAAGATAATGAACATCAAATGGCAAGACAAGATCCCGGATACCGCCGTTCTTGACAGAGCTGGTATCCCTAGCATCCATACTATTCTGATGCAGTCACAGATTCGCTGGGCAGGTCATGTAGTCCGCATGCCAGACCATCGACTGCCAAAGATACTCTTTTATGGTGAGATGCAGAAGGGTAAACGCTCCCATGGTGACCAAAAGAAGCGCTTCAAAGACACGTTAAAGACGTCATTGAAAACCTTTGACATAAACCCAGACATATGGGAAGCTGCTGCGCAAGACCGAACTGCTTGGCGCACATCTCTTCGTAAAGGTGCAGCGGCATGCGAATCTTCCAGAAGAGCAGCAGCGGAACAGCAGAGACAAGCTAGAAAAGACCGTGAAAAAAAACCTTCACATGAAGCAAACATTCCCTGCCCACACTGTCCAAGATCTTTCAAGGCCCGCATCGGGCTCATCAGTCACCTTCGTACCCATAGAGTAATCTAACATATTCCCAATAATTGGATGAACAGAGTGGTCTTCATCACCCGTGATGGACGAACAAAATAGGCTATTTAATTCATTGTCATGCAAATGAGAAACGTTAAAAGGCTAAATGACTATTTTCTTTACCTTTTATATTTAAACATTTTCATTCATTTGTTGAAAACATCTGAGTATATTTACTTCAATAATTCTGTTCACACATGTATATTGGGTAAATAATTCTTTATTCCTTTTCACTGTCCGTCCACCAACAATGATAACAACAGAATTGATGAATAGTACGAGACAGCAAGTTGTATAGAGACGTGATCACCTATACCACTCCGCATGATACTATTCAAACATCAGAATATCTGTATGGAAACTAGCGACAATTGATAAATAGTATATTCTTACCAAGTCTTTGCTATCAGTGTCAAATATGACCCCCTGATCAAGGGAGAAAAATCACATAGTGCGATATAAAATGTTTAAGAACAGCTATTAATGTTACCAGAAAAGACGGAATGAATTATAACGACATGAGAAAAATTGTAGGGACTACATCCTGCGTCCAATATATAGAGATTTTAAAAAATAACGTGGTTTGGCTTTATTACTAGAATGTAGCCCGATCAATAACCACTACATGCCTACATCCAGGGCCGTTTTATCCACTTAGACTAGTATCATGCAACAAAGGCACCTAAACATGGACTAACTCGGGCGTTGGCGTAGCTGGTGAGTCCTTTTTAGGGCTTTGTTCTAGCAGATAGATAATGTTGGTCCTCTTCAGGACTTAGTATCTATCAACGCTAATCGGGTTAGCAGTCAACAGAGTTGACTTTTTATGGATGGTAAATGCGCTCTGATATAACCACATAGGTTGAAAGGAACGCGCCTCGCCAGAAGAAGGCAAAAACCGAACCAAAAACAAAAAAAGAGTATCATGAAACAAAGGCACCTGCACACACAAAATATCAAATTTTTGTTGATGAAAAAGTTGAATGAATTATACATGACCACTTGGATCTGCGCCCCGTGTACTTCAAGAGGGTCACCACTTGGATCTGTGCCCCGTGTACTTCAAGAGGGTCACCACTTGGATCTGCGCCCCGTGTATTCAAGAGGGTCACCACTTGGATCTGCGCCCCGTGTACTTCAAGGAGGTCTCTGAACATGACAGAAATAATAGGTCTACTGCTGCATCCTTAGGCACGTCCTCCAACTCTCAATGGACAGAAAATTGAAAGGCAAGACTGTGATGAATTTACCATGATACAACGTTAAAATATCTCCAAATTTAACGATAAAATGTAGGGTTAAAAATAATGCGTAAGATACTAGGAGACATGCTCGCCCATGCCAGCCTTTCCTACCCGCCATTTAAAACTAACGAGTTAGACGTGCAGACGAAACGTTTACCCTTTGTAGACGGGAGAGAACGGAGGACACCAAAAGGAAAAATATGACTGAACACGTGTTTGAAGATCGCAAGGCTAAAAGACGCAATTGGTAGTAAAAGAAAAAGATTCACGTCACTAGTTGACAGAGGGTAAGGAAATGGACAAAAAAACGACTTTAGCTCGTGTCAGAAACAGTCATTTCTTGGACTTTTACGATACTTGATTGTTATTTGAATTCAGCGGCAAAAGCCGTGGAGAAGGTTCTCGAACATATTTCAAAAAAAAACAACTAACCATGAAAAAGTAACTTTTCTTAATAATAATGTTCGGAATATAAAACCTAGCTAGTTTGATAGCCCGTCTTGAGCAGAGAAATAATATACTTTAAATTATACAGACGGATAGATAATAATGAAGATATTGACAAAAGACTGTGTTGTTCATATCAGACGAGCGACTGCACTGTTAAAAAATGTCACTAAATTTTCAAAATTTGCGGCCTTGAGACGCAATTGTAAAATCGAGCTGTAATTAAAGAGAGGGGAAATGGGGGAGAATTGTGGCTAAAAATAACTTCGGAGGCAGAAGTGTGTAGGGTACTGCATGGAGGGGTCCAAGAACCAAGCGTGTTTTTTGTATGAAAAACAAGTAGAGACAGACGGACCAACAGACAGTAATACATACTTGACTGAGAGCTGACTGAAATTGACTTTTGGTTGTAGATTTGAAAAATAGGGGGGAAAGTCGGTGATTGGATGAATGAAATCATATTGGCAGGACAGAGATGCGCATTTTTGCCATTCGTTACAAGACTGTCCAGAGACACAGTGGTTTAGTACCTGTGGTGTCGTTTCCAGAAAATAATACATAATTTTAGTGGGACGCCATCAGATACACAGCAGCTCAGCTGAGTTTTGCTAGCATTTAACTGTGTTCTCAGTTCTGAATTCTGGTAAGAATGAAAGTATTTCTTTTGTACATTTTAATATTTCGAGTGATTGATACTGCCATATCATATAAAATGATTACGACAAGTAAGTGCTCGCTCTAGATCCCCAGCCCAAGTTCAGGGTCTAGAGACAAACAAAATATATGGACGCCTACTAAAACTATGGAGGCGGATCTATTGTTGAGATCAGTGGAACATATCACCTATCTTATTGAATAGAAGGAAACTATTGAACATATCTCAGATGCAAGGTAGTCTTGGGGAACTAGTACTATATGAAAACACCTAGGTAAGATGTACTGTATGGTCAGAGAGATCTGACCCAGTCTGTGTGGTGTTGTTGTGTAGTGTTGTGTGCAAAAGTGGCTCAGTAGGTAGAGTTCTGACACATGCCACAAAACTTTTATTTCAGAATTGTGAGTTTCTGTTTGGCACCGAAGAGATGCCAAATGCTGTTGTAATAATATACACAAGCGTGGACCAGTGCAGTCTAACATTGTGTCAGAGCAGCCGTATATTGTCCCCCAGCACGGAGAGGAGGGGCCACCAGACTCTTGTACAAGATCGACGCAGTCGAGATAAGTGAGATCTGGCCTGCTGGAAGTTCACCAACTGATTTACCAACGAATTTATCAACTAATTTATCAACTAATAAAGACATACCATTGTGGGAAAATAAACCATGTATTCATCCCATAAGTCAATGGACAATGTTTGGTAGTCATAGACTGGGCGTGATGATACCACCCCAACAGTACATTCAGTAATAGTCTCCTGGGACAATTTAATATAATTAATATTAACCAGACTTATACCATACCTTTGTAATCACCTTCCATTTTATTATGTCATATAATTATGCATTCCATTTATAACTCCATAATATTTCATATGTTCTGACCAACAAACGTTTGGTTCAGAACAAATAAATTTAACAAAAGATTTAATATTTAAAACTAAAACATCCTGAGTTAGTTCAGTGTGTTTTAAATTTTATTATTATTATTAGACTTATTAAATATCTGTGTGTGTGTGGGTAATCTACTACAACACATTACATTTCAGTACCCTAGACTTTTTTTAACGTAGCTACATTCATATTAGTAGAGAAAAAAAAGATATATTTGAGGTCGTAAGTGGTAGTAAGAAGGGCCTTCTGTAATTCGCATCAACATTTATCTCAGGAGCCTTCACAGCTGACCTCATTCATTATACTAGGTAACATCTCAACCATACAATACCAACAAATCCACTACAAAGACAAGCTGAAGTACCTTGGAGTAACATCTGATACCGGGATATCATCTAAGCACCATGTTGATCACATCATACAGAAGTGCAGGAGAGGTCTGGCAGCCCTTAAAGCAAGGGCCGCAGCGCACCTGGAGTAGTGATTACTATTTCTCCTGTATCATCAGCTAGAGGGCAGTCATAGAGGAATTAGATGGACAACGTTTTCTACACTGGAAGATTTGGAATATGCAGATGACATTGCACTACTCGCGCATTCACATCAACACATTCAAGACAAAACCGATAGACTGTATAAGTATGGCCAGCAGGTTGGCCTGAACATCAATTTGAAGAAGACAGAGGTCATGACACTAAATGTGGGCAATCCTGAGACATTAACAATAAGGAACCAGAAGTTAGAACAGACAGACACATTTACTTACCTAGGATGCATAGTAACACCTGACGGCGGAACAAGCAAGGACATTAACAACAGAATGAATAAAGCGAGAACAGCCTTTGCTGTTCTCAACAACATTTGGAAGTCTTCCCAGTACAGCACAAACACCAAATTAAGACTGTATGAGAGCTGTGTACTTTCTGTGCTTCTCTATGGTGCGGAATGTTGGAGAGTAACAGAGAAGGAAATATCGAAACTGTCCTCCTTCCACACAGTCTGCCTGGGGAGGGTTCTCCGAATCTTTTGGCCAAACGCCATCAGCAACCAAGAGCTGCTTGTTCGGAGTAACCGGGAGGACATGCACACAATCATAGCTGGCAGACGCTGGAGTTGGGTTGGCCACGTCCTCAGGGGGGAACCTGATACCATCGCAGGAACAGCTATGCTGTGGACCCCCGGGGGAGAGCGAGAGAGAGGCCGACCGAAGGCAGCTTGGCGAAGAGCTGTGGAGGCTGAGATGCAGGGAGTGAGCCACAGTTGGGGCACTGTACGGGGGATGGCCGCCGACCGGGCAAGGTGGAATCAATTTGTTGCTGCCCTACAAGACGCCACCAGGCGTGATGGCCGCTGACTGCTTTGACGGTTGCTGGTTATGGATCAAAGAAGAGAGAAGATCAGCTAGTCATATCGGTAATCGAGTATGGACTGTGAATTCTAACGCTGTCAGTAATATAATGTGAATGACTGGAACGCATTTAAAATGAAGGGATGTGTACAGTCATGAGATACGCGAGATATCCCCCATTGTGACGCTGCGGTACATGCTTGGATAGCTGTCAATTAGATCCAGATATGCGATGGCCAAGGCACAACATTATATGCGAGTAACTATAGACAAAATGCATCCTTTGCATGGGAACGTAGCTGAAATCAAAGGAGCAAGAATAAAGAGGAGGGCGTCATGGATGGCGCAGGCTGAGGCAACTATTGGACAGGTGACTATAGTTGAAAATATATTCAAGGGAGACGAGTGGAGTAAGTCAGGTGAGAACTTGACGAACTACCAGCAAGTCATCTTCAGCCTAGGTGGAGAATGCAGAACTTTGGGCCAATGGGAGGGGAGATGGAAACTCATCAGCTGATAAATGATCATGCTGGGGATGATGATGCCATTGTGTACACTGATGGGTCTGTAATCCGTGCTGAGAAATCAGGATCGGATGGCTCCGGCAGGAATGGAAATCCTCCATAGAAGCCTCGAATCTTCGGGAACTGGTGTGGATCTACTGTCCTGGCCATGTATGGGTACGCGGCAATGAAAGAGCTGACAGACTAGCATCAAGAGCGCCTATAGTGGGGACATTGGATATGGATAAGGGAGAGATACTGAGGGCAATTAATGATCGCCTATTAGAGAATGACACTGCAATCGATGAAACATCAAAGCTAAGATTGGTGGAATTTGGCACCAAACGTAAGATCAGCAGAGCTGGACGTATAAGAGGATTCTTCCGGCGTGTAGAGAACCAACGAGCAACAGGAACAATTAGCATTCATACCTTTCGACATTTGCTGAGGGAGACAGAGCACCTATGGGTTTGCCCAGAGTGTAATGACGTCGATTCTGATCAACAATAACAATAATAAGGCGACTAATATTAGGTTGTGTATGAGGCTGGCAATCTCATCATGTAAAACAAATTGCTACAAAAATAATCTCTGCTAGAGCAAGTAATTGTAAGCTTCCACGGGACAACTTCATGTCAATGAGCATTGTAAGGTAAATACATGAACCTTGTCTCTTACCTTGCCTGGTTCTTGTTCAAAGTTAACAAATTCTAACGTTGGTATTCTATCATCCGGACGATCGGACCAAGAATTATGTACAAAATTCAACTGTAAATTTGTTCCAGTACATACGAAAGCCTGTGGAATAGTGATCAAATCATTCATAAAACTGAAGCATGCAATATTTTTAATTTACACATTACCAAGGTAGCATTTGAAATAAACTTCCGGAATACAATTATTATGTAGTACAAAGAACAGACCAGGGTTTCGTAACCTTTTTTTTTTGTGTCATGGACCCCTTTGATTGACAAGCGAAGTCTGCGAACCCTGTCTTAAAGTTTGGTTTGATTTGGTTTTAAGTACTATCTTCATTGCACACGGACAACTCCATCAGTGCTCCGATCTCCTCCTTTAAATCACACAAGGATGATCTCAGCACAGTGCACGAACCCCGTAGCACCGGCGAGAATCCCAATGTGTGTATATAGGAATCGTACATTCTATAAATATTTTTGTGGTGGGTAGGTTTCTACTTGTTAAATTTTTGCTAGGGCGGCGGCCGTATGGCTCATTCTTTACGATTTCCAACTGCCGAGGGATTTTTAAAGTGCGCAACTTGCACACGGGACCTTCTATTTTTTTTTTGTCGCCCTTATCCGAGAAGGCTAGGTATCAGATCTCACTCCCTAGGAGACCAGGGGGGGGGGGGGGGGGGGGAGAGTATGACATCATTAGGACCACTGGTTCTGGAAAAAATGCCAATAAATAATATTCCTTTTACTGGGAATCAAACCCGGTACCTTTAGAATTTGAGGTGGACGCTAAACTACTTAACCACTCCGACCTCTATTCTAAAAGTAAACGTATATAAACGCATATGTAAACATTTTTACATACAAATAATACATTTTATTGCAAAGAAAAATCATTAAGCTTACAAAAAGTTAATCTGAAATATTGAAGCAATCTGTAAAAAAGAACGTATTTCTTTAAATGCAAAAATCTAATATACCATTCCCCGAATCGAACCGTTGGTGAAAATAAAATTTCACATTATTTTAGGTTATGTACTCTGAACCCCTAGAATCCACAGGTTAAGAACCCCTGGAGTAAACTGACACGGTACATTAGAAAACAACAACAATGAATAAAATACTGACAGACCATGAATAAAATACTGACAGGCAATGAATAAAATACTGACAGGCAATGAATAAAATACTGACAGGCAATGAATAAAATACTGACAGGCAATGAATAAAATACTGACAGGCAATGAATAAAATACTGACAGGCAATGAATAAAATACGGACAGGCAATGAATAAAATACGGACAGGCAATGAATAAAATACTGACAGGCAATGAATAAAATACTGACAGGCAATGAATAAAATACTGACAGGCAATGAATAAAATACTGACAGGCAATGAATAAAATACTGACAGGCAATGAATAAAACGGATTGGTCACAGCGTTAGAATGCAACAATGGCCACCAATAGCAGACATATTTCATGGTAGTCTCTATCAGGGGTTCTCAACCCTTTTTTGTTTTTGTTTTGCTCATGGTCCTCTTCTGAGCCTCATTTACCTCTGTGGCCCCCTCAAAGTCGCGGTTAGCTGGAAAAAGGTACTTGACCATCTACTGTGGCCCCCTAGAAATATGTCATGGCACATGTTGAGAGCCACTGGTCTATATGAACTACAACATTCATTAATGTTCAGCTCCCCTTGAAGTGAAAGCCTTCAACAAATTCATGCTAAGCATTTCTGTCCTGTGCTATCTGTTTATTGAGTTTTTCACGTCTCCTTTATTTCCTTCATGTCTGCGTCTAATTCCTTTCCCCGAGTGTTTATTGGTGAACTAAATGGTTTTTTGTGAACCAAGTGTTTTTCGTGAACTAAGGTTTAGTGAACTAAGTGTTTTTGTGTTTACTAAGTGGTATTTTTTGGTGAACTAAGTGTTTTTTGTGTGAACTCAGTGGGTTTTTTGTTAACTGTGTTTTTTTGTGTGTGAACTAATTGTTTTTTAGAGTAAAAGTGAACTAAGTGGTTTTTCTGTGAATTTAGTGGCTTTTTTTTAGAACTACGTGTTTTTTGGTGAACTAAGTGGGGTTTTATTTAGTGAACTAAGTTGGATTTTTGTGAACTGCATGAAGGATTCAAAATCAGTGCTGTTTATCTGTGTATGTGTGAGTGTGTGTGAGTATGTACGTGTGTGATTGTTTTATTTGGATAGTATTTTCCCGCTGGTATCTTGCAGGTAGGTTTAATCTCCGCATGTGGGGGAAAGGGGAGAGCGAGGGGCTCCTGGTTTAAATCAATACCTGGTTGGTGGTTTTTTTTTTTTTTTTTTGCTTCAGCTCTTGTCGTTGTAATTCTATCTTTATTTTTTAATAAGTAGGTATGTAGATTCTTATATATATATATATACACTGCTTTAACGCTCCCTGAGATGGTTACACTGCAGTACATCTCCTAACCCAAGGGTCGGGAACCTTTGCATGACAAAGAGCCAAATGTTTAATTTTGTCTCTATTTTAAAAAAATTGAAGCGCCACATGAAACAAAATAAAATCACATGGTATCCCTCATTCAGTAATATATATATATATATATATATATATATATTATATATATATATATATATATATATATATATATATATATATATATATATATATATATATATATATATATATATAATTGAAATAATAAACACAATTTTTCAAATACTATTTTAATACGCAGTAAGGAATACAATTTTGTCAGTAACAAATATTCAGATAAGATGTAACATAATAATAAAATAAAATACACAAATGAAAAGTAAGAAAATTTAATGAGACTTTTGCTGTTGGATTTCCTTGCAAAGTTGGTCAATGTTTGGTGAATAATCTGTTGTTCTCATTTTCAAGCATGACTGGAGTCTCACGTCATTCAATTGGCTTCATAATTTGCTTTTGATATAATGCATGATTGTTATAATGCATGATCGATATAATGCATGATTGTTCACAAAAATATACTGATCCAAAATGATGTTGCCTCTAAGACTTGTTCCAAAGATAATTTTTTCAGCCATAATATTTTAATACAAATTGTTTCTTTTTCTTTAAGATATATATTGTTTTTAAAGTTCTGTCAAAAAGCCCTTACAATTCTGCACATTTGGATACATAAAACATTTCTCTTGTCTTTAAAATAATAAAAAATATGACAAAATCTTTAAAGGCCCCCCCCCGCATCTCAAAAGTTTAGTCCATGGAAAGTGTGTGTCACAAGGTGGTTTTAGCGAACGGACACCAATTTAACAAGAGTTAAGTAGCCGAGAGCCGCACGAGATGGCTCAAAGAGCCGCATGCGGCTCGCGAGCCGCAGGTTCCCGACCCCTGTCCTAACCGGAAGCTGTGTCGAAACATTGCATATGCTCTTATAGTGCATGTTTCTGTAGTAATGTGTACAACATGATGAGACTGCCAGTGCTCTGCACAATGCCCATCTTCAAAGTAGTCATCTTTTCGACAAGCATGAGGACAGCTAGAAAGACAGACAGAGACACCGATAGACAGACACAGAGACACAGGCGGACAGACAGATTGGTGGTCAGACAGATGGATGAGTTTAGGCAGGTAAGAAAGTAGATTCGTGAGTTCGTAATGTAGGAGTTATATAGCTAAGTAGATAGGTAGGTGAATGAGTAAGTTGGCGGGTGGGTTAGTGGGTATATAGGTAGGTAAAGAGGCAGAAAGACATGAAGAAAAACCTTAGAACGCGTACTGTATAGATTAATATACTAATGCTGTATATATTTATAAAAAGCACGAGTCTTTCATTTCCGTGATGCAGACATATACACCAAAGAAAGGTTAACAGTAAGTGCCCTTCCTTGCTGGGAATAATGGTGCCGTTGTGTACACTGATGGGTCTGTAGCCCGTGATTGGAAATCAGGATGGGGCTTCCGGCTAGAATTAAGGGCATGATCGTCGCTGAACATAGCGGGGCCTACATGACAACAACCTCCAGCATGAGAATGGAGGTAGAGGCAGCTACTGCTGCTTTAAGGTGGTTGACTGAAACTTCATTGACAAGAGCAGTTATTGTGTCAGACTCTCGGTCCATGCTTCGGAAGAGCCAAGATGGATGGCTACGGCATGAATTGAAAACCTCCATAGCAGCCTCAAATCTTCGGGAACTGGTGTGGATCTACTGTCCTGGTCATGCAGGGGTACGCGGCAATGAAAGAGCTGATAGACTAGCTTCAAGAGCACCTTTAGTGGGTGCGTTGGATATGGATAAGGGAGAGATACTGAAGACAATTAATGATCGCATGTTAGAGAATGACATTAAAATCGATGAATCATCAAGGCTAAGATTGCTGGAGTTTGGCATTAGGTGTGGGGCTGGCAGGAATGGACGTTTGAGAGGATGCACACGGAGTATGTACAATCAGAGCGCAACAGGAACTGTTAGCATTCATACCCTTCGACATTTGCTGAGGGAGACTGAGCACATATGGGTTTGCCCTGGGTGCAATGATGTCGATTCTGAACAACAATAACAATAGCCCTTCCTTACCCCACCCTGTCAAGTTATTTAATTGTCGTAATCAGGGGACGAAACCCATATATTTTCTTGACAATGAAGGATACAAGAGTTGCGTTTTTAAAAAAAATAGAGAAAGGTACCACTTAACACAGCGTTGTCACTACAAAATAGTGGAATGCAGTAACGACGGTTCACACCAGAAACAATTTCCCGCCCATGACATGTGTAAATACACAAAAACGAGAGATGAAGAACCAACAGGAAATCGTTTCTGGAGACTTAATAGTTGAGGCTGCATTTCGATAAATCCGCGTGGCTATCGGAATGAAAACAGCCAAATGATGTGTTGTTGTTGTTGTTGTTGTTGTTTAAACTAGGGCTGCTGAGCTTGTTGCTCTTTAGTAGCCAGTGCCATGTTGAAGAATTTACATGTGTTCTGTAGCTGTAGAGAGACGCTGTATAATATGTGTGTGTGCGCGCTTTCTTATGGGTAGTTTTAACTCCTTTCCGGGATAAAGGAATGGGAATTTTTCAATTATCTCTCGTGTGTGCGGGTCGTGTGTTGTTCTTCTGTCGTTGTTGCTACTTGTAGCGTTCATTTTTGTTTTGATAGCCAACGGATGAATGAGCTTTGCCCTTGTGTTACCGGGACCTGAAAGGGTAGCAAAATTATAGCAACCCTACCAGGCATTTGGTAGAATGAGACGCAGGAGATTGAACTAGGGGCCGGCTGCCCTGTCTTGTAAAAACTTAAAGCCAAGAAATTTCAACATGATCAAGTTTTCCTGTGGTAATTCATCCACCAGCGTTTAGGCTCTCGCCTTTCGGCCCAGTGTCATGTGACATGATATCTGCATTCGGCCCAGTGTCATGTGACATGATATCTGCATTCGGCCCAGTGTCATGTGACATGATATCTGCATTCGGCCCAGTGTCATGTGACATGATATCTGCATTCGGCCCAGTGTCATGTGACATGATATCTGCATGTCCTTGCGAGTTGTTCTTTTATTCTGTATACGGTGTTCACTTATCTGGCCTCGGAAGAAGGAGCATTTTCCTAACATCCCGGTGTGCTGGGCACTCATAGAGGTGGTGGCCAACTGTTCATGTGGGTAACAAGTCTTCCTGTGAGATCCACATCAAAATAACCAAGTGGTACCATTACAAGGCCGTCCTTGTTCTGGAATCCTCAAGTTAAGAGAAGTGGGATACCAAAATAAAAGAAGGAAAAAAAACGAATGGAATCGGAGACATATTAAATGAAGGTTAAGAAGAAATGGGAAGAATTTGAACGGATGGCACGGGATGGGAAGAACTGGCGTGAACTTGTTGAAGATCGATGTTCCAAAGGAGGGGGAGGGGGGGGTAGTGGTGATCGCGATGTAGACTTGTCTTGTACTGGTGCCACTGGGAAGACGGAATCTCCCAACTAGAGTCAAAGGTCAAGTCTATGGAAATATGTTTTCCTTCTCTTTCATTCTCTTTTTTGAGAGTGGGTGCATGTTCGTTAAGGTGACCAGACGTCCCGGTTTTTCAGGGACAGTCCCGGTTTTTGACAATTTTTGATAATTTGTCCCGACTTTTTTTCGATGCAATAAGGGACGCCAATTTGTCCCGGTTTTAGACGAATTTGGCATAAATCTCACAGATTTAAAAAAAATTATTATTCCGTGGCTGACTTGAGGGAATTTTTAATTATTAGTGAACTGGCGCCGAAACAGCAAGAGAGGTTGTCAGGACCGCGAATTAGTTTTGTAGTTCCAATGTGATATTCGCAGTTATTTGAAATTTTAGGTAGTGGTAAAGTACCAAAATTTTGCGTACGGTATACGTTTATTTAATTTAAACGGTGAACTACTCGTATTTGTGCATATTTTGTTATTGTTGTAAGAAAATGGTACCAAAGCGTAAATGCAGTTTCAATGAAGATTTACAAAAGGAATATCCGTTTATTAAAAAGAGTACATCAAACTTCAATGTACGAGCAATATATGGGCCTCCGGGTTTTCGATAAGCCGTAGGGGACATGGTGATATTAAGAACCACATAAGCAGTAAGAAACATAAGAGAGCCGTCGTTACAGCTGCATCAAGCTCGTCGTTAACCACTTTCTTCAGAGCTGATAAAATTGGTGACCAAGAAGAGCAATTAGCTGCTATAGAAGGCGCCTTTGCATACCAAACAGTACTTACTTACTTAGTCGTTCCCCTTCTACCGTGAGGTGTAGAGGTTTGGAAGAGAGAGCGCCAGACTATCCTATCGGCTGTCTTCCTCCTGGCCTGGTTAGATTCTAGTCCTCGGTCCTTCAAAGATTGTCTAATGTTGTCCTCCCAGCGGACTCTGGGTCGTCCTGGGGGTCTGGATCCTTGGCTCTTTGTTTCCCATGCTTGTCGTGGTAGTCGATCTTCTCCCATTCTGCAAACATGGCCAAACCATCTTAGTTGGGACTGTTCTACTTGGGTTTGCTGGGGGTGGCATTTTAGGCCTTGACGTATCGTCTGGTTGCGGACCATGTCTCTTCTTGTTACTTCAACCACCTTCCTCAGATACCTCATTTCTGAGGTTTGGATCTGGCTTTTGTGGGTTGTAGTCATTGCCCATGACTCGCATCCATATGTCAAGACTGGGACATAGGTGGAGCGGTATACAGCCATCTTCGTTTTCTTACCAACCTCTCTCTTGCTGAGGAATCCTCGATTTATGGCCTGAAATAGTCTCCCAGCTGCTGCTTTTCGAGTGGCCAACTCTTCTTTGATGCCCCCCTTTCGGTCTATAATAGCTCCGAGATATTTAAAGTGGTCGACCTGCTCCAGGACCTGTTCTCCCAGCTTAATCTGATGTCTTTTTTCTTCTCGTGATATCACCATGGATTTTGTTTTAGAGCTACTTATGACCATCCCTCTCTTCTCCAGCTCTTCCTTCCAGACTTGCAGGTTGAATTGAAGATGTGCCTCTGATTTAGCAATCAGGGCAACATCATCAGCAAATGCCAGCTCTGAAATACATACCTGTCTCATCTTCCAGTACCCCACTGAATACTTTCTTGTTCTCTCCTTACATGACTTGATAACATCGTCCATGAGGAGTATGAAAAGATAAGGTGACAGGATATCACCTTGTCTTACACCAGTGGTGGTCCTGAACTCTTCTGACTTATGGTTTGCTGTCCTCACATAATTCCTGCAAGACTTGTAGAAGCTCTGTATAGCATGAATCAGAGGTGCTGTAATGTTCTTCCTTGCCAAACAGTCCCAAAGTTTGCTCCAGGGGACCCTGTCAAACGCATTTTCCAGATCTATGAAACAAAGATGGATCTCACTCTTATACTCAAGGGCCTTTTCACTCAGTGGTCTGAGTGTGAAGATTAGGTCTTGAGTACTTCGGTTTGCTCGGAATCCGCACTGGACCTCATCCAATTGTGGCTCAGCTAGGCGTCGGAGTCTCTGCTCTAGGATTCTAAAGTAGATTTTACCAGGGACACTGAGAAGGGATATGCCTCTATGGTTTCCACATTGTCGATTGTCACCCTTTTTGAAAATTGGTGTTATGATGGCAATCTCCCAATCCTTTGGTATGGTCTTGTTGCACGATGCTGCCTGTAGGACCCTTAAGAGTAATAGGTCGCCTGATGCTCCCATGTACTTAACCATTTCTGGTGTTATACCATCATGCCCTGCTGCTTTGCCCATCTTGATTTTCTCCAGTGTTGCCTTCAGTTCTTCCATCTTTATGTCATCTTCACCATCATTGGTTTTCTCTTCTGTGCTAGTGGTTATCATTTCTTATGCTTGACCTTGCTCACCATCCAGGAGTTCTGAGAAATATTCTTTCCATCTTTCCATTACTTCCTTCGGGGCAGTAAGCAATTTGCCTTGCTTGTCCTTTATAAATTTAAGAGGGCATTGTTTTTCCTTCCTCATGTTCTTTAGGGTCTTATAGAACAATTTCTGGTTTTCTTGTGCATCTTTTTCTAGCTTTTCTTCAAATTCTTCCCAGGACTTCTGTTTTGCTGCTAGCACCTTGTTCTTTGCTTCTGTTCTGAGTATCACATATTCTCTATATTTCTCTATTTGTCCTGCTGTGTTTTTAGCTCCTAAGTATTGTTTCCGTGCCATTTTCTTCTCTCTTATTTTCTCTTTGACTTCTTCTGTCCACCAAGGTGTCCTCTTTCTCTTGTTCCCAAGTCGGACTTCACCACATGCTTCTGCAGCAGCTGTCTTTATGATGTCCTTGAATTTAAGCCACAGGGTTTCCAAGTCATCAGGTTGTTCTTCTGTGTTTCTCACCGCTGTAGCAATAAGCCCCTGATATCTGGTCTTAATTTCTGGCTCTCTCAGCTTGTAGGTCTTAATGCTCATTTCTTCCGTTCGTTTACTTGGTTTCTTGCATGGTGCTGGGCAGTTCCTAGGCTGAGCAACTCTTTCAGTTGTTCTTTTGATTGTAAGCAGGTAGTGATCACTTCCAATCTCTGGCCCCCTCCAGACTCTAGCATCCCAGACATATTTGAATGAGTTCCTCCTAACAATGGCATAGTCGATCACTGACTTCTCATTCTTTGTTGGTTCACACCTAGTGTATGCATGTATGCGCTTATGGGGGAACTTTGTGTTGGTAATGATCAGATTCTGCTCACTGCAGAATCTGAGGAGTCGCTTTCCATTGCCATTGACAGTATCACTTCAGGTTACTTTAGAGCCAAAATTTGCATGTGCACGTACGAAAACAGAAGCCATTATTCGAAATGTCTTGGCACCCCATATTCTAAATGAGTTAAGGTGTGACCTAGAAAAGTATACATTTATTACTGTACTGGCAGATGCATCCAACCACAAAGAATTCAAGATTTTTCCTTTGCTTGTCTGATACTTTGATCACAGTAAGGGAGTGAAAATTAAAATATTAGAGTTAAAGTCATTGCCAGGGGAAACATCAGCTATTGTAAGTAGTTTTCTTAATGACTGCATAACTGAAAATGGTTTAAACAGGAAAGTAGTTGGATTATGCGCAGACAACACAAATTCCAATTTTGGAGGTGCTGAAAGGAAAGGACAGAACAATGTTTTCATAAAACTGCAAGAAAACCTTGGACATGGTCTTATATGAGTTGGGTGTGCAGGTCATATTTTCCACAGCACTGTTCGAACAGCTGCAGATGTACTGCCTGTTGATGTCGAGCTGATTATTGCTAAACTTTATCTACTCTTCAAATCATACACAGTACGAGTTGAAAGACTCAAGGAGTTTTGCCAGTTTGTGGAAACAGATTTCTAGACGATCTTAGGTTATGCTCAGACTAGGTGGCTTGCTCTGCTGCCTGCTGTTGAAAGGGTTCTTCAGATTTTCCTGCCTCTAAAATCATATTTTCAATCTCAAGACAGTTAACCAGTTTTTATACAGACATTCTTTGAAAATCCTCTATCTGAGGCATGGCTTGTTTTTGTTCACAGTCAGGCCTCTCCATTCCACGAAGCAGTGCAAAAAAATAGAGGGACAGGCGGTCACTGTGTTTGAAGTCATTGACAGCATCAACTGGTTGAAAACTATTTTGAAGTCCAAACTGGAAGACTGTTTCTTGCCATCAAGAGTTAAGCTAATCCTTGAAAAGCTGGAAATGGAAGGACTTCCAAAGGAGGATGTGAAAAAGTTTCATGCTAGCGTTTCTTCGTTCTATGAAACAGCTTTCACTTATTTGAATAAATCGGCTGCAAAAAATTTTCAAGACCTAGAATCCTACAGCTGGGTAACGCTGAACAGAATACCAATTTGGACAGAATCACTAGTGATTCAAACATTACCTTCAGCCCACTTTACAGAAACTGAAATTTATGACGAATATGTCTATATGAAGCAGCTTGTTACTTCTCAGAAAATTAGTAAATGGAGTGCCAAAAAAACATTGCCACCACAACGTTGGATTGAAATGGTTTCCCACTTCAAAAACAATAATGTGACATTTTCAAATATTTTGAAGTTGGCAGAGTTTTTTTTCTGTCTACCTGGAACAAATTTTGCCACAGAAAGAGTGTTTTCTTTGATGAACAGCTTATGGGCAAGTGATAAAACACAGCTAGGTGTTGAAACTTTGAAAGCTATGTTGACAACCAAAGTGAACTGTGAGGAAACATGTGTCGAGTTTTTTAAGATGCTGCTTGCAAAGAAGGACCTATTGATAAAAATCCACTCATCTGAAAAGTACAGTAACTCAGCTTTACCTTAAGTAAGGATTATTGATGTTTTTCTCTCTTATTAGTTTAAGTAGTTAAACTTATACAGTAAAATGTATGTTATTCAATGTTATTCAAATGTATATATAAAATGTATATTATTTTAAATTGACATCAACTTGATTTTTCCGGGACATGTCCCGACTTTTGACCTTTTCTTTACCCTTTTGTCCCGATTTTTTGCATTGAAATAGGTCAAATCTACTATTTTTTCCCGGATTAGGGTTTTGAAAATATGGTCACCTTAATGTTCGTGCGTGCGCGGCTGTGTGCTTGTGTGTTTTGGATTTCATGAACTGTATCTACATGCCTGATTTATTATTCTTGTCCATTTATAAATATTGTTGTTTCATTCGTTTTCTCCATTCGTAAGAACATTCAGTGATATTCATGAAATTATCGACTATCATACGCTTCTTCTCAGAGGTCTTGGCGGGCCACTCACTTCTCTTGCTTTTCTGTTGTCTAGTTTTTTACTTCTTTATTTCTCAAGAGTGCATGAAACATACCTTTATGTGGTGTAATATTTATTTACCATTAGAAAATCTTTGAAGGACCGAGGACTAGAGTGGAAGCAGGCCAGGAGGAAGACAGCTGATAGGATAATCTGGCGCTCTCTCTTCCAAACCTCTACACCTCACGGTAGAAGGGGAACGGCTAAGTAAGTAAGTTATTGTTATTATCATTATTATTATTATACAAGCATATGAGGCGCCTGCTTCTTACGCATGTTGATCAAGCACATGGTTCATTTCATTTCCGGTGCCTAGGCAGAGTTCTTTTGTTTATTATCTGTCAACTTCCCAAGAAGCTTACGTCTTCAACAAAATGGTGCCAAGTCCTTGTGTAATGTACTTTCCGCTCAAGGTATTTCCGTGGATTCTGTATTTATTTCAAGTCTGTCTCCAATTCTCTTGTGTGCGTTTTTTCGTCTCCTTCACCTTTCTACAAAGGGCAGTATGTCAGACGGGTCTGTGCGTTCAATTCTCAACCCTTTTGAAATAAGCTTTGTTCGTTCCCTCTCTAATCTTGGTAATTCCAGAACCTAGATCTTTTGACGACTTGCTCATATTCGTTAAAAGTTTTTTTGTTTTTTTTTGGCTTGAAGGTTACACAGGATGGGGTGACTTATTTCATGCCCAACCGTCCTTAGTTGCCTTTTACGAATTCGCTGGCAGGTTACAGTGCTACTGTTCTTTGCTCTCCTTTCGGGTTCTGGTATCTCTTGGGCGCTATGTAGAGTGTGGCATATTTTATTCATAAACTAAATCTAGTACCATACGAAGATTCACAGCATTCCTCATTTGTTCTCCGAAACATCTTCAGTTCACCAGACTATCGCATTTATTTCTTTGTATTTTCTTTATGTTCTTAATAGTTTCATTTTTCCTGTTTATTCTTTCATTGGCCTGCGGTTATTTTCGGTAAATTGGCGTCGGTTATCTCATGAGATGTATACGGTCGGTAGTCATCATGACTGAATCTGAACACCCTGAAAAATTACTGACTAAAGGATCCATTGTGACGCTGCGACAGGCCCAGGCAAGGGGTGAGTCGAGTTTGCTTTGATAGAGCATATTAATTAAAACTACTCCTTACCACAAATAGCAGAAGCAGTGGAAAGAGAAAATTAAATAGAACAGACGTTGAGGGCGGAAATTATTTCTAGGAAGGATCATAGGTCCAGGATATAATTTACGCACACTGAAATTTACACACATAAATTACACAAACTTTTTTTTTTTAAGGGGGAAATACGGAAAATAGATTTATGATAGGCATCTGGTTGTTTGTAACATTTATCATAAATTACATGCACTTTTTAAAAAAAAGTTTTTTTCTAAGAGGGATCGTTAAGTTCACGATATTTAACCCATTACAGTCACTGGTGGAAAAAAAGATCTCTAAGAGGTCTCTCGAGTCCATAATATTTCACATACATTACTGGCAATAGATTTCTATAAGGGAAATTAAGTCCGTGACATTTAATATAAAACAGGTTTATACATACGTATATATACATATATAATGTTACGTAATGAAAATCCGAACTTCTGTAACTGACATCTAGTACCAAAGCGAGAAACAGACATTTTGTTTACCATTAAGAAAATTACGTCTAACATAATGAGACACTGACATCTACTATAACATTAAGAGACTGACATCTAGTAAAACAATGAAAAATCGGTATCTAATGTAACAATGTCGGCGTCTGTGACCTAATGGATATGAACGCAGTTTCATAATCCAAATATACCAGGTTCGAAACCTGCTGCAGGCGGTTTGGTAGCAGATCGTTTTGTGTGGATTTTTAACAATGATATAAGCGCCGTACCGTTCAGAAAGCAATGGCAAACTACTGAATGAAAAAAATTGCCTAGAAAAATCACAAACAGCCAATAAAAGCTGGGGTTGATTGCCACGTCCTGTAAAGGATAAGCAACTAACTTTAATGTAACAATGAGAACCCGATTTCTGTTATAATAATGACGTTTAAATAGTTTGACATAATTATCCGTTCTCTTTTCCTGATCTTCTCTTCTCTCTGGCATTATTGATCTACCTCTTATTTTACGTACTGAGTTCTGTGCGCCATTCATTTTTTACTCTTTCTTCCTTTAAATCATGTCATGTCTGGGTTTAATTGGTCACCCCTTGTGACATTAAGCACGGTTGGGGCAATATAGGCCTTAGGTCATGATGGTCAATTTCGTGTAGTGATACCAGGTGTTAATAGGAAGATGGCGGCAGTGAATTGATGCGCACGGATTAACTCGTAAAAGCGAAGATGCCACAGTCTTATCGCTAATATGGCTATTGTTACCTCCGATTTTTTTGTCTATGATGGTACAAGAAATCCAGGTTTTTTGCCTGATACCCGTTCGTTTGCACATGAACGTGTCGGTAAGTATTAATCTGGTGACCGATTAAAGACATGCACAAGATAACGAATGAGATTTTGGAATACCAAAGTGATGTAATCGTTTCCGGGCAGACTTATTGAAGGAAATAGTTACGATGAGTTGTCAATCTGGGAAGATATTATCAGTGTTAGATCTATGAAGTGGTAAGCTTTAAACATGATCAATATCAACAAAAGAAGCAATACTTAGACAGTAAGAAAACTCTACCTTTACTAATACGGAAAGCCCGGAATCCTAGGAACCGGAATACGAAGTCATAGTGGGATTCTGTTGTAAAGTAATACCCCAGACCACGCACAAGAGGCATTTTAACCAAGTTGCTGAAACTATTCCCCTGAGCCAGAAGTCTGTATCTCCCAATTTTGGTCGGTGGTACCAATTGGTGGTACTAGTCTGTGGAACAAGTGTGTGGCGTAAGTGGCCTTCAGTCAAAGCTAGACACCGATATCAGACGGGTCTTGTGGACGCTGGACCATCTTCGTAATTACCCTAAATACTATGAGGAATCTGTTACAGCCACCAGACTTGACCATTGACGAGAGAGAACAAGTCTACAACCTGCAAGGAAACAACATCGGCTGGAGCAGAAGCCAACCGACACAATACTGGCAGCTAAGTACTCTCTTAAAGCTGCCAAGTGAACTCTTTAAGCAAATTCCCTATACTAACCAGATCATTACCTGTAAATTCTGCATAAATCCTTTAATCTTGAAGACCTTTGAAGACCCTCAGTAGATACTCTGAATTGTGGCCACTGTTGGGCCATCACTGCAGAGCAAGGGGAGAAATCCCGTGACAAATATAACAAGACACCGACGTCTACTTTAAGATTAAGAGACTGACATCTAGTATAACAATGAGGAATCGATATCTAATGTGACAATGAGAACCCGATATCTCTTATAATAATGAGAAACTGACGTCAAATTTAACAAGATACCGACATATATAACTATGAGAAACCGACAATTAGTACATACTGTGAAATCAAAGTTGAATACAACAAGAAAGCGACATCAAAGTTAATTTTAAGACACCGACATCTAATATAAAGGGAACCTACATCTAAGACAATGGTAAGGCACCGAAATGTAATATAAACGGAACCTACATCTAAGACAATGTTTAAGACACCTACATCTAATATAAAGGGAACCTACATCTAAGACAATGTTTAAGAAACCTACATCTAATATAAAGGGAACTTACATCTAAGACAATGGTAAGGCACCGACATTTAATATATAGGGAACCTACATCTAAGACAATGTTTAAGACACCTACATCTAATATAACGAAAAACCGGAATCTAAGATAACGAGAAATAAACATCTAATAGAATGAGAAACCGACAACTAATATAAAGAAAAATAAACATCTAATATAACTAAAAATAAACATCTAATATAACGAAAAATAAACATCTAATATAACGAGACATAAATATCTAAATAACGAGAAACTAACATGAAATATAACGAAAAAGGAGCATCTAATATAACGAGAAATCTGCACTCAATATAATGAAAAATGGGCATCTAATAAAGAAAGAAATGAACATTTAATATAACGAGAAACCAACATCTAATATAACAAAAACCAACATGTAATATAATGATAAACCAACAACAACAACAACAACAAACGAGAACAGACATCTAATATAACAAGAAACTGACATTTAATATAACGAGACACCTACATTTAAATATAGCGAGAAACCAGTATTTAATATAACAAGAAACCAACATGTAATATAATAAGAAACCAACATAAACACAATGAGAACAGACATCTGATATAACAAGAAAGACATTTAATATAACTGAAAAAACCGACTTCTAAGGTAACGAGCAAACAACATTTAATATAACAATAAACCAACATTTTGTATAATGAGAGACCAAAATATAATGTAACGAAAAAGTAACATTTAATATAACGAGAAAACAACTTCTAGTATAACGAGAAAACAACATTTAATAAAACGAGACACCAACATCTTATATAAAGAGAAACCAACATCTAATATAATGAGAAATCAACATTTAATATAACGAGAAACAACATCTGATATAAACAGAAACCACCATTTAATATAACGAGAAAATTATATTTAATATAACGAGAAACTAACATCTAATATAACGAGAAACTAATATTTAATATAATGAGTAACGAACATTTAATATAACGAGAAATCAGCATTTAATATAACGAGAAACCAACATTTAATATAACGAAAAATCAACATCTAATATAACGGTAAATCACCATCTAATATAACGGTAAACCAACATCTAATATAACGGTAAACCAACATCTAATATAACGAAAAACCTACATCTAATATAACGAGAAACCAACATCTAATATAACGGTAAACCAACATCTAAAATAACGGTAAATCAACATCTAATATAACGGTAAATCAACGTTTAATATAGCGGTAAATCAACATCTAATATAACGGTAAACAAACATTTAATGTAACGAGAAACCAACATCTAATATAACGAGAAACCAACATCTAATTAGCGAGAAACCAACATCTATAATACAACAAGAAACCAACATTTAATATAACGATAAATCAGCATTTAATATAACGAGAAACCAACATTTAATATAACGAAAAACCAACATTTAATATAACGAGAAATCAACATTTAATATAACGTGAAACCAACATTTAATATAACGAGAAACCAACATTAAATATATCGAAAAACTGACATTTGATATAACGAGAAACCAACATTTAATATAACGGTAAACTAACATCTAATATAACGAGAAATCAACATCTAATATAACGAGAAACCAACAAATAATATAACGGCAAACCAACATCTAATTTAACGAGAAACCGACATTTAGTAAAATGTAAAAGTGACATTTAATATAACGTAAAACCCGACATATAATATAACAAGAAAGCGACATCTAATATAACGAGAACCTACATCTAATATATCGGTAAACCAACATCTACTATAACGAGAAAACACATCTAATATATCGAGAAATCAACATCTAATATAACGAGAAACCAACATCTAATATAACGAGAAACTAACATCTAATATAATGAGAAAAAAAAACATCTAATATATCGAAAAAACAACATCTAATATATCGAGAAACCAACGGAATATATATTATAACGAAAAAACCAACATCTAACGTAACGAGTAACCAAAAACTAATATAACAAGAAACCAGAATCTAAGTTAACAAGATGTGGTGAACTTCTAAATACAATATCTAAATTAGAATATAACAGTATAGTGCATAAAGTCAAAGATAGGATAGTACTACAAAGTTTTGGCGAGAATTGTAGTCGTCGCCTACGCCTTCAGCGTATTATTTGATAACGCTTTGGCCGAACCAAAAAGGGTACCCTATTTTTCAAATTCGTCCTTGAGACATACGTACCACTTTTCCAAGTTCAAATGAAGTATTTGCCTAGAATACATTGTGGAAGGGAAGGGGACGGATAGATAACCAACGCAAATCACGTCTCACATTGTTTCTAAAAATAAAACTAACTTGCTAGCTTTGCCCTTAGGCGATTTTCAGAATACGAGGAAAAAGTTGGAAATGTGGACACTACGGTCAGGAAAACACGCTTAGCTCTTGTTGCGAATGACGTAATTCTCGTGTATTACGAGAGCCTCTCGTATTTAGCTTGAAAGTACATGGAAAAAGATTTGAACAGGAGGTAGTTTAAAAATAAACAACTAACATAGAAAAAAATGATAGAATTTTGAACCAAGCCACTTAGCCCCATAAAAATCATATATTCGTGTACCTGAAGACTTGTTGACCAAGAATATGTAGTTAGTTATCTAAATAGTCCATTAAACAATCAAATATTGATAATAATACACAGAGAATCGGAGATACTGTCAGGTCAAGTCATATCTGCTTAGATTGGATAGCATATTGGGGGGGGGGGGATTAGGTGAAAGAAAGGCTAAGATAGTACGATGAAAAGGATTGGATGAAATTTGAAGGAAGCCGAAATATTATTGGCTAACCTAAATATACAAATCTAGTTGGTAATAGTAACACACAGTGGTTTGAGATATTTTTTTTAAAAAAAGATTCATTCAAATGAAAGAGATGCTTGGTCTCATTGGCCAAAGCCTTTTACTTTAACAAAATAGTAAGCTGCTCGCTGCCATTTTTTCAAAATATTCTGAGGAACAAGCAGCGATGAGCAGACTTGTGCTTTGTTTTAAAATAACTAAATAACAACAGAAAGCAGTCTGAACAGAGGCAGTGATGAAAGTGTGCCATATTGTATTGCCTAATTCATCGTTACTTGTTTATATTTCCTTGATATGTGGTAAGATTGATTTTATTGACTTTTTAATTAAAAAAGAGTTGTGTGTAAGAAAAGGCCATGAAAAAAAGATTGTAATTAAATGGTTCCATAGCAGACTTAGGCATGGCCTAGATGTTGATCCATCATATAATGGACCATCCAAGAAGTTTAGAACTACAGGACTATATATATGATGGTCATACAGGAACATTACACCTATCTTATTGCATGGAAAAGATTACTGCAGGAATGACAGAGGCGTAGCATCCATTAGGGAAGAGAAAAGAAAACTGGTACAAATTGTTCCATCAAACTAAAGTGGAGAAGCAGGGTTGTCAGAGAGAGCTGACCATGTTCTTTTGTATTGAATGTATGTTTACATGTAAATTAGGAGGAATTAGTTTGATATTAAGACCGAACCATAACTTGCATCGACAGGGGTTCCTGCTGGCACTTGTCTGGTGCTGGTACTCGATGATAGAGAAATTCAGCACGATTTCTAAGAGTCTCTGGCACCTGCTTGTATTAAAGAAGTGCAAGACCAGAGGAGACTGAAGTGTTTGGCCAAACCAACTACAACTGCTGTGATTCCAGGATCCAGATAAGTGCAATATCTGGCCTGGGACAACTTATCACGAATAAAGAAAAATCTCCTGTATAGACAAAAACGTTCCTCCAAAAGACTAACATAAACAATCCTAGTGAAACAAAAGAACATTGGGATGATGTAAATTCCCAACCTGCATCTCAGTACCAGTAGTTAAATAGAGTAATTATCATCAACTTGAAAATTTGTAACAATGGACATACTGTTGTATGGACATATTAAATTGTCTCATTGAACTGTAGTCAATATAACGATAAACTAACATCTAATATAATGGTAAATCAACATCTAATATAACGAAAAACCACATCTAATATAACAAGACACCAACATTTAATATAACCAGAAACCAACATCTAATATAACAAAAACACCGATATCTAATATAACGGCAAACCAACATCTAATATAACGAGAAACTAACATTTAATATAAAAAGTAGGTCTAATGCAACGAGAAAACAAAATCAACATCTAATATAACGGTAAACCAACATCTAATATAACGGTAAACCAATATCTAATATAACGGTAAATCAACATCTAATATAACGGTTAACCAACATCTAATATAACGGTAAATCACCATCTAATATAACCGTAAACCAACATCTAATATAACGGTAAATCAGCATCTAATATAACGGTAAACCAACATCTAATATAACGGTACACCAAAATCTAATATAACGGTAAACCAACATCCAATATAACGGTAACTCAACATCTAATATAACGGTAAATCAACATCTAATATAACGAGAAACCAACATCTAATATAAAGAGAAACCAACACCTAATATAACGGTAAACTAACATCTAACATAACGGTAAACCAACATCTAATATAACAGTAAACCAACATCTAATATAACGGTAAATCAACATCTAATATAACGGTAAACCAACATCTAATATAACGAGAAACCAACATCTAATATAACGAGAAACCAACATCTAATATAACGGTAAACCAACATCTAATATAACGGTAAATTAACATCTAACATAACGGTAAACCAACAACTAATATAACGGTAAACCAACATCTAATATAACGGTAAACCAACATCTAATATAACGGTAAACCATTATCTAATATAACGGTAAATTAACATCTAACCTACCGGTAAACCAACAACTAATATAACGGAAAACCAACATCTAATATAACTGTAAACCAACGTTTAATATAACGAGAAACCAACATCTAATATAGCGAGAAACCAACATCTATAATACAACATGAAACCAACATTTAATTTAACAAGAAATCAGCATTTAATATAACGAGAAACCAACATTTAATATCACGAGAAATCAACATTTAATATAACGAGAAATCAACATTTAATATAACGGTAAATCAGCATCTCGGAATGCTGGAGAGTTACAGAGAAGGAAATGTCGAAATTGTCCTCCTTTCACACAACATGCCTAAGAAAAATTCACCGAATCTTTTGGCCGAATACCATCACTAACCAAGATCTGCTTACTCGTAGCAAGCAAGAGGACATGCACACCATCATAGCTGGCAGACGCTGGAGCTGGGTTGGTCATGTCGTCAGAAGAGACCCCGATGTCATCACAAGAACAGCTATGCTTTGGACCCCTGAAGGAAAACGAAAGAGAGGCCGACCAAAAACAACCTGGCGGAGGACTGTGGAGGCTGAGATGCAGGGAATGAACCAGAGTTGGGGCACTGTACGAAGGATGGCCACCGACCGAGCAAAGTGGAATCAATTTGTTGTTGCCCTACAAGACGCCACTAGGCGTGATGGCCGCTGACTGCTTTGACGGTCGGCGGCTAAGGATCAAAGAAGAAGAAGAAGAAATCAGCATCTAATATAACGGTAAACCAACATTTAATATAACGGTAAACCAACATCTAATATAACGAGAAATCAACATCTAATATAACGAGAAACCGACATATAATATAACAACAAACCAACATCTAATTTAACGAGAAACCGACATTTAATAAAATGTGAAAGTGACATTTAATATAACGTAAAACCCGACATATAATATAACAAGAAAGCGACAACTAATATGACGAGAACATACATCTAATACATCAGTAAAACAACATCTAATATAACGAGAAAACACATCTAATATATCGAAAAATCAACATCTAATATAACGAGAAACCAACATCTAATATAACGGGAAATCAACATCTAATATAATTAGAAACAAACATGTAATATATCGAAAAACCAACATCTAATATATCGAGAAACCAACGCAATATATTATAACGAGAAACCAACATCTAAAGTAACGAGTAACCAACAACTAATATAACAAGAGACCAGCATCTAATTTAACAAGAAACCAACATCTAATATAACGAAAAACCACATCTAATATATTAAGACACCAACATTTAATGTAACCAGAAACCAACATCTAATATAACAAAAACACCACAGTCTAATTTAACGGCAAACCAACATCTAATATAACGAGAAACTAACATTTAATATAAAAAACGTAGGTCTAATGTAACGAGAAAACAAAATCTAAAATAACGAGACACCAACATTTAATATAACGAGAAACCAACATCTAATATAACGAGAAACCAACATTTAATATAAAAAAGTAGATCTAATGTAACGAGAGAACAAAATCTAATATAACGAGACACCAACATTTAATATAACGAGAAACCAACATCTAATATAACGCGAAACCAACATTTAATGCAACGAGAAACTGACATTTAATATAACGAGAAACCAACATTTAATATAACGGCAAATCAACATCTAATATAACGAGAAACCAACATCTAATATAACGAGAACCCAATATTTAATATAACGAGAAACCAACATTTAATATAACGGCAAACCAACATCTAATATAACGAGAAACCTACATCTAATATAATGGTTAATCAACATCTAATATAACGGTAAATCAACATTTAATATAACGGCAAACCAACATCTAATATAACGAGAAACCAACATCTAATATAATGGTAAAGCAACATCTAATATAACGGTAAATCAACATCTAATATAACGGTAAATCAACATCCAATATAACGTTAAACCAACATCTAATATAACGGTAAATCAACATCTAACATAACGAGAAACCATTATCTAATATAACGGTAAACCAACATCTAATATAACGAAAAACCTACATCTAATATAACGAGACACCAACATCTAATATAACGAGACACCAACATCTAATATAACGGTAAACCAACATCTAAAATAACGGTAAATCAACATGTAATATATCGGTAAATCAACGTTTAATATAGCGGTAAATCAACATCTAATATAACGGTAAACAAACATTTAATGTAACGAGAAACCAACATCTAATATAACGAGAAACCAACATCTAATTAGCGAGAAACCAACATCTATAATACAATAAGAAACCAACATTTAATATAACGAGAAATCAGCATTTAATATAACGAGAAATCAACATTTAATATAACGTGAAACCAACATTTAATATAACGAGAAACCAACATTAAATATATAGAAAAACTGACATTTGATATAACGAGAAACCAACATTTAATATAACAGTAAACCAACATCTAATATAACGAGAAATCAACATCTAATATAACGAGAAACCAACAAATAATATAACGGCAAATCAACATCTAATTTAACGAGAAACCGACATTTAGTAAAATGTGAAAGTGACATTTAATATAACATAAAACCCGACATATAATATAACAAGAAAGCGACATCTAATATAACGAGAACCAACATCTAATATATCGGTAAACCAACATCTACTATAACGAGAAAACACATCTTATATATCGAGAAATCAACATCTAATATAACGAGAAACCAACATCTATTACAACGAGAAACCAACATCAAATATAATGAGAAACAAACATCTAATAAATAAAAAAACCAACATCTAATATATCGAGAAAGCAACGCAATATATATTATAACGAGAATCCAACATCTAACGTAATGAGTAACCAACAACTAATATAACAAGAAACCAGCATTTAATTTAACAAGAAACCAACATCTAATATAACGAAAAACCACATGTAATATAACAAGACACCAACATTTAATATAACCAGAAACCAACATCTAATATAACAAAAACACTAAAATCTAATATAACGGCAAACCAACATCTAATATAACGAGAAACTAACATTTAATATAAAAAACGTAAGTCTAATTGTTGCAGTTGTATTCTAGAAGAATGACTGTAGAGCCTAGATCAGATTTGCACCAGGGTCTTTTTTTTAAAGATATGGCATGCAGCTAGACGCATCTTTCGGGATTTTAAATAAGGCGGTCATTCAATTGGCAGTAGAGGGCTGAGTACGATATCCCGTTCCTTTGTCTAAACGGGGGATGGGGGGTAGTGACCTGTTACCCATGCACGTAACACGAGCGGGCAGTAACATCAGAATGGTTTACGATTTTGAGTGGCCGAGATCAAACTGCATTTGAAATGCAGAATGACCAACGGGCTAGAATCAAAGCCGCGCAAATGACGTCAAGAGGTCAGCGTGCTGATCTATGATTATAAAAAGGCTCGATCTCTATAATGTAAATTGCCAGCTGCGTGCCAGAGTCAAATTGTCGATTTCCTTTCAGTGGGACATTCGAATTTGCGGGTAACGGCGCAGTGGGAAGAGCGAAAGTTGCCAATAACTTTCCCCACGGCAAGATTTGGCATCTCAGACAAAGAAGGGTTTGAGATTTTGCCAGAGGCGGACGAAGAATAGAAAACCCGTTTTTCCCAGGCAGGGGAAGACATTTCTCTACTGCAATAGGATTTGTTGGATAAATCCTGAGCGCTGAGCTCGTTTTGTTACACACGCAAATTTGGCATGCTGTCAGCGTTGTCGTAATTATTTCGCTTCGTCCGGCCATAATAAAGCCGAAGGTCCATCACCCAGAGAGAGGTAATCGGGCAGGTAAACGTCAGATGTGATAGGAGAAACCAGCTACAGTTCCAGTCCAGAATCCCGTGGGGTTCTTTTAAACCTTAGTCATCAATTCCAGAATTTGTGGAGAGAGAAAGGGTGAAAATACTCTCTACAGAGGTCAGCGCAGATAGGCAGAACTGATACAGTTTTGTTCCAAGTATAGCAGATGACAGTTGCTGAAGTTTAGTCTACAGTTGCGATAGCAGATAGACAGAACTGAGAGCAAGTTATTTAAGAGCATAACAGAGGACAGCTGCTGAAGTTTTAGAAGAGTTAGTTGTGTAGCAGTGTTCAGGAGATTTCAGGATAGGCGGTGTAGAAACGAAGTCTGTGCAGAGATGGTGTAGACACTTCGTAGTAGTTCCAGCTGACTGTATACTTAGTTAAAATTAGAAGTTATAACAGCTAGTTTGGAGCGGAGGCTCGACATCCGAGACCCCACCAAGTGCAGTGTGGTTGTGTTGTGTAATCATAACTTCTTTCCTCCATACAGGTGAACCTTGTGGGTTGGGGGGGGGGGGAAGGGGGGGTTTGTTTTGATGATACATCATCTGTAATTTTGCTTGATTGTTTTTCCAGGTGTGCACACACGCACTTTATTTCTTTGACATATATTTGAGTTTTCTATGTGTAAATAAAACGTGTACATTATAGTTGGGATCAGTCACTTTATTTTCGTACAGTAGCTATCTGTTGTCTGTATCGTTGTGTATGTGAATCTTAAGTAAACCTTATCCCCGTAGGGTAGTTAGAGCTAGTTGATATTATAGCACATAAGACGTCCGAAGTGGTGAGGGAAGGATCGACCTCGGTTCTTAACCTCGGAGCCAATAGTGTCAACTGTTCACATTTCACTATCATTTTCTTCTAAATCTATCTTTTTAGTCTTTCTTCCCACTAGGGTCTTGTCACTATACGTAGACAGTCTCTAGTCAAAAACCATTTCGTGACATAAATCAACATCTAATATAACGTTAAATTAACAATTAATATAACGGTAAATCAGCATCTAATATAACGGTAAACATCATCTAATATAACGGTAAACCAACATCTAATATAACGGTAAACCAACATCTAATATAACGGTAAATCAACATCTAATATAACGGTAAATCAACATCTAACATAAAGAGAAACCAAAATCTAATATAACGAGAAACCAACATCTAATATAACGGTAAACCAACATCTAACATAACGGTAAACCAACATCTAATATAACGATAAACCATCCTCTAATATAACGGTAAATTAACATCTAATATACCGGTAAACCAACATCTAATATAACGATAAAACCCAACATCTTATATAACGGTAAACAACATTTAATATAACGAGAAACCAACATCTAATATAACGAGAAACCAACATCTAATATAACGGCAAATCAACATCTAATATAACGAGAAAACGAAATCTAATATAACGAGACACCAACATTTAATATAACGAGAACCCTACATTTAATATAACGAGAAAGCAACATTTAATGTAACGGCAAACCAACATCTAATATAACGAAAAACCAACATCTAATATAATGGTAAAGCAACATCTAATATAACGGTAAATCAACATCTCATATAACGGTAAATCAACATCTAGTATAACGTTAAACCAACATCTAATATAACGGTAAATCAACATCTAACATAACGAAAAACCAACATCTAATATAACGGTAAATTAACATTTAATATAACGGTAAATCAACATTTAAAATAACGGTAAATCAACATCTAATATAACGGTAAACCATTATCTAATATAACGGTAAATCAACATCTAATATAACGGTAAATCAACATCTAATATAACGGTAAATCAACATCTAATATAACGGTAAACCAACATCTAATATAACGGTAAACCAACATCTAATATAACGGTAAACCAACATCTAATATAACGGTAAATCAACATCTAATATAACGAGAAACCAACATCTAATATAACAGCAAATCAACATCTAATATAACGAGAAACCATCATATAATATAACGAGAAACCGACATATAATATAACGAGAAACCAACATCTAATATAACGAGAAAACAACATCTAATATAACGGTAAATTAACAACTAATATAACGGTAAATTAACAACTAATATAACGGTAAATCAACATTTAAAATAACGGTAAATCAACATCTAATATAACGGTAAACCAACATCTAATATAACGGTTAAAAAATCTAATATAACGGTAAATTAACATCTAATATAACGGTAAATCAACATCTAATATAACGGTAAATCAAAATCTAATATAAAGAGAAACCAACATCTAATATAACGAGAAACCAACATCTAATATAACGGTAAACCAACATCTAATATATCGGTAAACCAACATCTAATATAACGGTAAATCAACATCTAATATAACGAGAAACCAACATCTAATATAACAGCAAATCAACATCTAATAACACAAGAAACCATCATCTAATATAACGAGAAACCAACATCTAATATAACGAGAAACCAACATCTAATATAACGAGAAAACAACATCTAATATAACGGTAAATTAGCAACTAATATAACGGTAAGTTAACAACTAATATAACGGTAAATCAACATTTAAAATAACGGTAAATCAACATCTAATATAACGGTAAACCAACATCTAATATAACGGTTTAAAAAAATCTAATATAACGGTAAATTAACATCTAATATAACGGTAAATCAACATCTAATATAACGGTAAATCAAAATCTAACATAAAGAGAAACCAACATCTAATATAACGAGAAACCAACATCTAATATAACGGTAAACCAACATCTAATATATCGGTAAACCAACATCTAATATAACGGTAAATCAACATCTAATGTACCGAGAAACCAACATCTAATATAACAGCAAATCAACATCTAACAACACAAGAAACCATCATCTAATATAACGAGAAACCAACATCTAATATAACGAGAAACCAACATCTAATATAACGAGAAACCAACATCTAAAAAAACGAGAAACCAACATCTAATATAACGGTAAACCAACATCTAATATAACGGTAAATTAACATCTAATATAACGGTAAACCATCATCTAATATAACGGTAAACCAACATCTAATATAACGAAAAAACAACATCTAATATAACAAGAAACCAACATCTAATATAACGGCAAATCAACATCTAATATAAAGAGAAAACAAAATCTAATATAACGAGACACCAACAGTTAATATAACGAGAAACCAACATTTAATATAACGAGAAACCAAAATTCATGTAACGAGAAACTGACATTTAATATAACGAGAAACCAACATTTAATATAACGGCAAACCAACATCTAATGTAACGAGAAACCAACATCTAATATAACAAGAACCCAACATTTAATATAACGAGAAACCAACATTTAATATAACGGCAAACCAACATCTAATCCAACGATAAACTAACATCTAATATAATGGTAAATCAACATCTAATATAACGGTAAATCAACATCTAATATAACGGTAAATCAACATCTAATATACCGTTAAACCAACATCTAATATAGCGGTAAATCAACATCTAACATAACGAGAAACCAACATTTAATATAACTGTAAAACAACATCTAATATAACAGTAAATCAACATTTAATATAACGGTAAGTCAACATCTAATATAACGATAAACCAACATCTAAAATAAGGAGAAACCAACATCTAATATAACGGTAAACCAACATCTAATTGTCGTGAAACATTCTAAATCCACATATATAAATTAAAAGGTAAATGTAAAGCCTAACAGATAAATTCAATAAAAGGGAAAGAAGAATGGTAAAGAACAGTGCTGTCACAATGACTGTACTCGAGATCCCCCTTTTTCTGCTTCGTCTGCGTATTCTCACGCTTGCACGTTTACTAGTAAAGCCTACAGCAGCATACACGCGTTTCCACAAAACAATAAAACGTGTACTGCATTTCTAAGAAAACCTTGAGATACACAAGCTGATTAATGACCTAGATTAATACACTGCGTAATGAAAAGACAGATGGAATTAGGATAGAAAGAGGGAGGGCTGAAAGCAGGAACGCCGGCAACACTAACACGCGTCTCGCGATATACAATTAATGCCACCCCCAACGCGAAAGGCATGAAGCACTAGCTTTTTTTTCAAATAGACAGTGATAAAAAACACTACCCATACGAGAGTTAGGTTTAAAAACCTGTAAAATGCTTATTGGGAAACATGACATTATACTGGTTTACGTTTGAAAGCCTGACAGTACAGCAGACACTTTAAAGTTTGGAAGTGAGGAGGTGGTAACAGCACGACTATCCTAGAAGAAAATACATATTTTGAACGCCGCCACTTAGCTCCCTTAAAGCTTATATATTTGGGTTCCTTAGGACTTGCTGACAAAGAATAGGTTAAGTGTTACGCAAATAGTCTAGGAATTAACAAATTACAGCCAAAAGAAAATAGTGAGGGTGTCAGACAACACCAAATAATAATCGCACAGTGGCATGTTTTGAAACCACCATTTTACGGGAAATAGGCCACCATGTTAAATCCTATTTGATTGGATAGAAGTAAATGTAAGGCGAAACACGATTAGTCGGACTATAAATACTAATTTTGGTTGTTAGGGGAAACGTGAGAAGGGTAAAATTTTTTGAAAAAGCTGTGTCAACATGGCCCGATTGGTTAGACGCGCCAATATAGTCAATTAGGAGCGTCAGTTCAGTGCCACATTTTAAAATAAACTTACTCAGAAAAACAGTGCGTTGAGAACCAGCTTATATTTTTTCTAAATAAAAGCCTGGGACAGAGGCAGATCGGAATTTGTGCCATATTCATCGCCAGTCAACGTATTTGTGTATTATTTCCATGAATTGTGGTAAGCTTGACATATTTGATATCTTTTAATGAAAATTGAATGTAAATTGATAATTTATGTCTGTATATGTGCGTGGTTCAGTAGCAAACATGAGGCAAGGCCTAGATAGTGCTCCAACCTGAATAGGACGTGTCGGAGAAAAGTAAAACTGCATGGAATTGCCAAACAGTACACTGACACCTATCTTATTGACTAGATAGAACTAATGCTGGAATTGCAGAGGCGTAGTAACCATTAGGGAGGAGTATACTGGTGTAAATTGTTTCAGATGAAGCTAGCAGTTGGCCTACCGCTCTGAACTCAGTGTTTGTTATGTATTGTGTTCAGTGTGGAAATAGATTATAAATTAGTTCTGAAGTAGGAGGTACAACCTTCTTGTTTCAGGGACCGTGGTCCTAAGTTATTGAAGCAGCACCTGGTCTGAGTTTTGCTGAATCCAGAGGCTGACAGCATACTCCTTGGTCCAGATAGCGACCAGTGAGGTGTCTCCAGAACACAGTGAAGCAATCGAGCAGAGGAGTCTTTTCCTGCCGCCATCACGAAAGATAAGCTTCTGTGGCCAGAGCAGCTCAACATTATGTGCCCCCCCCCCCCCTCTAAAAGTGACATTATATTAAACTCAGAGGGACAATAAATTGGTTCAAATGACAGGAACTGTGATTGTGATTCCTGGTTCACTGTGTAGTTGAATCAGGATATCTATTGTTGAAAGTAATTATTACATATATATTTGAAACTTTACACTTGACTCATTTAAGATAGTCTTATAGAGTGTTATATGTGTGTGAGTGTCACAGTGTTGTAAAGTGTTGTGGAATAAATTAAATTGTTTATCTGTCTGTTGTTGTTGTGACTTACACTTCATCATTTTCATAACCCTAGACATTCAACGTAGTCATCACAATATTCCAGAATAATTCTGACTGAGGTATAAATGTGGTAGCAAGTAAGGTCATCTGTAATACACCACACTTATTAGATACAGATACCTTCACAGCTGATCTCAGTCAGTACACTAAGTCCCCTATAAATATTAATATCATCCCACTTTACCACACTAATATAACGGTAAACCAATATCTAATATAACGGTAAACCAACATCTAATATAACGGTAAATCAACATCTAATATAACGAGAAACCAACATCTAATATAACGGCAAATCAACATATAATATAACGAGAAACCAACATGTAATATAACGAGAAACCAACATCTAATATAACGAGAAACCAACATCCAATATAACGAGAAACCAACATCTAATATAACGAGAAACCAACATCTAATAAAACAGCGAAATCGAAGCCACAACACAGGATCTTTCTTTTATATTTGGACTTACGCCCTACTGTAACCTACAGATCGTGTGTCTGGGTTGTACTGAACATGCTTATCCACAACCATGCAAAGTTCTGATGTAAAAAAGAGTGGGGGTGGGGGTGGGGGAATTGGATATCTAGTATAACTTATCATTTACTTAAATTTAACCGGGGGGGGGGGGGGGGGGGGGGGGGGGGGGGAGGAGAGAGGTACTGGGGAAACAAATAAATACACGAAAGAAAAAAGATAACATTACAAAAGAAAGAGAATATGTCTAGAAAGAGATATTGAAATAAAACAAACAGGCATACTAAAATGAATTGAAGCATGCGATCACTGAAGGTGCAATTACAGGGAGGGAGGGGGGGGGGCTGAAATGGTACCCAGCCCAGTGTAGTTTCCGGAAGGGGTGGGGGGTGTCTATGAAGAGACAAAAGAAAGAATAGGACTACTACAGCCTCAGGCATGTCGTACAAGGCCACTAGTATGAGGTTAGGTATGGGAGCTGGCAACATGGTCGTGTAAAACAAACTACCACAGAAACAAGCTTGTGAATGTTTGATGAAGGCGCTTCCTGCAAGGGGAGCCCCGTGCTTCGTAATGAGCGCAAAGGAAAATGATGGTGATGATGATTGTGATGCTGATTGTGATCATGACGATGATTGTAATGGTGATGATGATTATTGTGATGATGATTGTGATGATGATGATTGTGATGATGATGATCACTGTGATCATGATGATAATTGTGATCATGATGATGATGAAATGGTACCTAACCGAATGTTTCACTTCACATAAGCTGTATTGTGACCAACGAAACTGTCTATCTTATATAAATATTCTTTTGTAACCAGTCAGTGTTTGTAAGCATGATTATTTCAGGTTATCTATTGACCAACAAAGTATGTCATTTACATTAACAGCTTTCAACATGCGAGTTGATGTCATCCGCATTACTTTTCACCTTAAACCAGGGATTCCCAGCCTGGGGTATGTGTGCCCTCAGGGCGTGCGAGAAGATTATAAATGAAGTACGGTTAATATTTTCTTTATTAGATATATTATAAACAGACAAGGGATATGCATGAAGAAATAAAGAAATTATCAAATAAGTCGAGGTTTGCCTAAGAAGAATGCTGTATCATGTATAAGAATGGTGTAATCTTACTTGATAAGAAAGACAAATCAAACCGATGTGCAGAATACGTAACAGAACTATTCGAGGACAACAGAGGTAAAAAAAAAACCATCACCAGATTCTAATGAAGGCCCAAACATTCTCAGATCAGAAGTAGAGAATGCAATACATGTAATACGATAAGACAAATCAGCAGGCGTGGACAACATAAAAATTGAAATGATAAAAGCCCTGGAGAGCTTTGGTATAGATACAATCACAGATCTGTGCAACGATATATACAATACAGGATATATATACCAAAATGATATGAAGACATCAGTCTTTATAACACTGCCCAAAAAAAAATCTAACGCAACAGAATATTCAGACTTAGAACAATAAGCATGATGAGTCATGCAATTAAAATCCTGCTCAAAATCATACAGGAGAGTATAAAATGTAAAGTAGACAGCGAAATCCAAGAAGAACAGTTTGGTTTTAGAACGGAACAGCAGATCAAGAAAAGAAATACTTTGCCTAAGAATATTAGCAGAAAAATATTCAGAGGTCCAGAAAAGTATGTTCGTGTGTTTCATTGACTATAAGAAAGCTTTTGACGAGAAAATCACGAGAAACTAATTGAATGCCTCTAAGACATAGATATTGATGAAAAGACGTAAGAATACTCAGTAACCTTTATTGAGAGCAAACTGCTATAGTAAGATCTGGCATGAACTATTCACCGTATATAGACATAAAAAGAGGTGTTAGACAAAGTTGTGTGCTGTCCCCCCTGCTTATTTAATCTATACACCGAAAATATTTTCAGATACAGGAAATGCTAGGACTGAACATCAGTGTAATGTCAATAAACAACCTTAGATATGCAGATGATACCGTGTTGTTAGCTGAAAGTGAGCAGAATTTACAAGAACTAGTGAAGCAAGTAAACTAAGTCTTGAATATGGATTGGACACTAACATCGAGAAAACAAAAACTATGATAATTAGCAAAACAGAGGATAAGCCCACTTTAAAAGTAAGCATAATTGGGATAATCCTGGAATAAGTCAAGAGCTTCTCATATCTTGGACAGGGACCCAAAGACGCAGCAATAGAGAATGCAGTCAGCGACCCATAGCTTGACTGCTTGCGTCAGGGTCAGCGAACCAGAGCTGACCAAGACCCTACTCCACCTCCACGTGGTGGTCCTGGAAACAGGCTGCATCACTGCAGTCTGGCTGAGAGAGTAGGGATCGAAGAGGGAAGGCAGACCCGGTCCCAAAAAATGCCGTGCTGAAGTCGGATGTGCCGGCCGAAATGCGCAGATATCGCAGCGGTCCGCTGTAAACAGACACAACGCAACCAACGTCCTTTTCAGGACGAACAAGGAAGGAAGAAGGAAGAAGAAGATATCTTGGACATATAATAACAGAAGATGGCAGATGTGAAACAGAAATCAAGAAGAGAATAGGAATGGCCAAAGCTACATTCAACAACATGAGACAAATTTTGACATCTAAACAGTTAACTCACAAATTAAAACTGGGAATCATAAAGTTTTATATATATATTCTACATTACTGTATGGTGTAGAAACATGGACAATGAATAAGCAATTGAAAGAAAGAATTGAGGCTCTCGAGATGTGGATATATAGAAGAATGGGGAGCATCTCATGGAAAGAGAAGAAAAAAAAAAAAAAAGAAGTCCTAGAAAACCTAGGTATGAAAAGAAAACTATTGAAGAAGATCAAAATTAGACAGCTAAAATATTTTGGCCACATAAAAAGGCTTAACACCTTGCAGAAGACCATAATAGAAAGGAGAGTTGAAGGCAAACGTGCAAGGGGAAATCAGCGCTATAAGTGGGAAGATAACATCAAGAGATGGACAGGAAATAGTCTAACAGAGCACCATCAAGACAAGAGACAGGTTGGATAACCAGTGCCCTGCCTCGCTGCCTTTCCCTCCCTAACTCAAGCGTAAAATCAGGCACCCATTTACAGCAGGCTAGACTGGAGTATGTCGGTACCGTGAATCGAACACGGTACCTCTGCCGCGAGAGGCCAGCGCTCTAACCAGTCTGCCAATCGGACCGTAGTTAGGTGAGGTAAGTAAAACATGATGTTTACGATATGTTATTAATCAAGAATTAATTTTAAATACAACCAGGTTTATAACTAATTTTGCTTAGCAAAAAAAAGTCAATCTTTGAAACTCTGAGTCGGCACTGGTACACCAAATACTTAAAAAAAAATGGTGTTATATATGGAATAAATTTGACTTTGGGAGAAAATTAATCTGCTTATGTACTTTCTTACGCACACACGACTGATAAACTTTAATATTTATTTCCTTTCATACTGAATAGGGCGTATGTAAAGGTAGCGAAGGGGGGTACAGGGTCGACAAAGATTGGGAGCCATTGAAATTAATATTACTAAATTAATGGAGAAAAATACCCTGTTCAACCCCCCGATGGGTTATAATTAGGATATATATTATCTATAATCTTTAATAGTATATTCAGTTGCCCTATTTGCTTACGGCTATATCCCACCTCGTCATTTACTCAACAAAGGGTAAAAGAAGGCTCTGGAATTATTTTTGACCAAATTATTAATGTATGAAAGGTTATAATAATATAGTAAAATGGCATATCATGTTTTCCCTTCTTTAACCAGCGTAGGCCATCGCTGCAGGTGACCTGTTTGCAGGAAGCCTGCACCAAAGAGACGGACATGCATGTGTGGTTTGTGTAGCAGTTTATTGTAAATGATGTCTCTAACTCCAAGCGACGTAATCGAACAAAATTTAGAAATACGGGATGATAAATGTCGGCTGTTCCTTACAAGACAATTGACTTTAGACGGGAATGACAAGGAAGTGAAACTCAAAATGGAGAAATATCTGGCTGTAAGATCGCTGAGAAATAATCTTAAATGTTTAAGTGTTCACTTTATTAAGTGGTTAACTTACCAGATCAGCGTGACCTTCCCTAGTTTCTGCTTGAAATCTTATTTGTCTCTCCTCCATAGGTCTATCACGAAAGCCAGTATATCTTACCTAAAAATAAAAACACATTTTGCTCAAATCTTTTAAAATCCTTCAGCGAATTCAGTACACATTACTTTAACACAGAATACACAAACGCGTAAATATTTGACCTGTTCAAACTAATCAGGTGGAAATCGCAAGCCATAGGTACGTCACACGAAAAAAAAAAAGGAACTCCTTGGAAATTCCTGTAAGTAAAAAAGTAGCCACCAATACATTGCAAAGAATATAATTCTTACCTCGCTTTCTCGGCTTAATTTTCTAAAAAGTTCGTCATTATCGAAGGTTGCTCGTTGGTCGGGGACGACCCGAGGCATAGCGAAAATAAATTTTTCTTTAACTTCACGACCCAAAGTGTTCACTGCGAAAGATGACATGCTGTCTGATTGTCGTTCATTCATTTTTCCAGTTCACATGTTGCATATGTTGCTTAATCTCGCCGTAATTTTCATTGGTCGATATTTTACGACTGGGTGGGGATTCCGACATTCACTGTCGACGGAGATATCCATATATGGGTTATTTACTTCCGTGAATCCCTGCTTCGTGGGTGTTTTTTTCTTCGTGCGTAATATTATGTGCCACATAAGGACATTTCCGTCAAATACTTAATTTATTCATCATCCGTAAAAGAGAATCGCTGACCTAGTTTTACGCGCTCGAATTAAAGACGGAGGAAAATTCGAGAGCGGAAATAATTATTCCCGTTGCTATTTCTAGCGAGGAAACCTCTATATGGGAACTCCCTGTAGAGCCGCCGGTCGCAAAACACCCACACCTTCAGCTCATATTGCCTTCTTTAATAACCTTTCTTCTTACTTTAATTTTCGTTTCCCTTTACAGCTGTTATATTTCTGAGTTACATTTCTCATTGTCATCCCCACATTTACGGTTACACTGACAATTCTGAAATAGGAATAACGTTAATATTAATAAGACAATCTTCATCGATTTCTTTGAGCTCAGAGACCAAGGGCCAACCTTTATTCGTATTTATTGAATTCTTTTTTTTTTAAACAGTCTCGTCCCCACTCCTTAAATTTAAAAAAAAAAATGTAATCTGAGGTAGGCGATAGCCTGTCTTCAAACATTCTTTTAAGGTAAGCAGCAACTCACATATGGACGAAAAGCCCAGGTCTTGGGCACCGCGCGGCAGCAAATATTACAATGTGATAATTACTCCCGACAAAGACAGCACCGTTGTAACTTATGCTAGTATCGGATATTGAGCGATGTTAAATGACTGTTTTGCCCGGCGTTTACAGATATGTGTCACGCACAATTTCCTGCATTGCGAAAATTCTTGTAATTATTTTGAAACGTGTGCAATTATTGATATATAAACAGTTTCTTTCCATGCTGTACAGGATTATCTTTCTTTGCTCTCTCCAATTACTGAATTTACAGGGGCGGCACATAACAAGCCATGATTTGTTAAAGTTTATTATTTTAAAAAAAAATTATTAACGACTTTGCAATTAGAAGGTATTAAAAAAAATTTTAACTGTTAATTTTAAAAGATGCTTAGATATATACATTTTATATAACAGTGCCTTTTATACTTGTTAAAATATTAAATTGGAAAAATAAGGCTTCGCAAAAATGAATCAATTAAGGATGCAAAGGACAGCACGAATTTTACAGAAAATAGAGGGGAGACGGGGGAGGGGGGGGGGGGGGTGGTTAATAAGAACAGAGAAGTGCATTTAATTTTGTTTTTAATTTTGTACGGTTGTTGACAAATGTAACGGAATAAAGACGGCAATTAAAAAAAAGGGTGTGGACAATTTTTTTCTTTTATTTTTTTTTCTTTAAATTGTCGAAACTCAAACAGTTTTAGAAAACATTAGGTAATGTAAATGAAATACAGAGTATGTTTATTCACAAATAAATTATTTGCAGTTATGAATACAAAATATAATGCTGGATAGATATTCACATTCCTTACGCTCGCGTATAATCCCACACTATATATATATATATATATATATATATATATATATATATATATATATATATATATATATATATATATATATATATATATATATATATATATATATATATATATAAGGGTATAATAACATATATATATATATATAAACGTAATTCCAAAGCAGATACTGCCGAAGAGGAGGGAAGTGTTAGAGACTTCACTATACTATTGTCAAGCTTCTAGAGGTGGGGTGATCAGGTTCCTACCTCGCGGCCTTGTCCTAACTTCCCTAACTCAAGTGCAAAGTCAGGTACGGTAGCCATTTTCCGCGTGTCGATACCGAGAATTGAACCCGGCACCTTTGCCACGAGAGACCAGCGCTCTAACCACTCTGTCAATCATATATAAATATTTATATCTATACAGGGCCGTAGATAGGACTTAATTTAAAAAAAGGGGGGGGGGGGTTAATACAAAAAGTTTTGTTTAATGCACTATTTTGGTACCGGTACAGTATAATTTCCCCCATAAGGTTAGAGTTTGAAACCCCCAACCCCCTCCCCCCTGTATCTACGGCCCTGAATATATATATATATATATATATATATATATATATATATATATATATATATATATATATATATATATATATATATATATATATATATATATATATATATACAGTACTTTGCAAAAAAAATGGCAGTCATATTGCTCAGCTAAATAAGCTGAAATCTAATTAAATATGCATGTTCTGCCCCAAATTTGCACTCCACTTAAGTGAGCAAACACTACCAAAAGTTAAAAAAAAAATTAGCGTAGAGTAACGTCCCTTGATATAAGAGCAGACGACAATTTCTAATGCTAGTGGCAGAAAATGGATACAAAGTCAAAGTGTATGTTAATTTCACAGCTTTGGAATGAAGGAAATCAAACATGTTCCAACATTTCTAAAACCTTGAACATTCCTGAGCGGACTGTCTACAGAGTTGTAAGTAAATTAAAAGCAGGTAATGGAATCGAGCGAAAAGAAGGTAGTGGGAGGCCAAGAATTTTGGTCACAAAGGACCATCGGTGTCTCGCCCAAATCGTTCGGGCTGGGCCAATGAAGAGTGTAGAAAACATACGGCAGCGCATGATCGAGTTGGGAAGCCCAGAGGTATCTAATGCTATTGTCAACCGGGAGCTACACAGGATGAATTACACAAAAAAGCGGGTAATTTCGTCACCATTGCTCACAGAGACTCACAAACAGATGCGCTTGAACTGGTGCCACGAACACCAAAATTTGTCATGGGACAATGTGATTTTTTTCAGATGAATGTTCTCTTTGGTCTTATCCTGCTCAAATAAATATTTGGACGAAAGGCTCTGTAACGCCTGTGTACCAGCGACCGAAACATACCTAGAAATTCCATCTTTGGGGAGGGGTGTCAGCAAGAGGTGCCACCCCACTGTGTGTTTTCACAGGAATTCTCACGAAAGAAAGGTACATCGACATACTAGAGGGACACCTTCTGCCATTTATGCAGGTCATGTACCCCGATGGGTGCACATTTCAACATGACAATGACCCAAATTATACAGCTCATACCCCCAAAGCATGGCTGCAAGAGAAGAATGTGATAGTGCTGAAGTGGCCAAGCAACAGTCCCGATCAAAACCCAATTGAAAACGTTTGGGCACTACTCAAGAATCATTTAAAAAAGAGTGGACTCAGAGACGTTGAACAAAAAAAAGAAGGTAGCTGAAAAATACTGGGACAGCCTGACTCTCAATTACCTACAAACATTTGTGGGAAGTATGCCTCGCCGCATCCAGGCTTGCCTTGCTGGAGAAGGCAACATTATATTGTACTGAAACCACTGTTAATAAATAAGGGAGATACCAATCTTCCTCTGGACATACAGTTTTTATTATTATTTGCTTCTATGAGTGTGCTGCGTTGCGAAAATATGACTGCCATTTTTTTTGCAAAGTACTGTATATATATATATATATATATATATATACACATATATATATATATATATATATATATATATATATATATATATATATATATATATATATATATATGGTGTGTGTGTGTGTGTGTGTGTGTGTGTGTGTGTAGTGTATTATTATACCTTTATATATATATTATTATACCTTTTATATATATATTATTATTATACCTTTATATATATATATATATATATATATATATATATATATATATATATATATATATATATATATATATATATATATATATATATATATATATATATATATATATATATATATATATATATATATGTATATGTAGTGTGGGATTATACGCGAGCGTAAGGAATGTGAATATCTATCCAGCATTATATTTTGTATTCATAACTGCAAATAATTTATTTGTGAATAAACATACTCTGTATTTCATTTACATTACCTAATGTTTTCTAAAACTGTTTGAGTTTCGACAATTTAAATTTAAAAAAATAAAATAAAAAAATTGTCCACACCCTTTTTTTTAATTGCCGTCTTTATTCCGTTACATTTATCAACAACCGTACAAACAAAATTGAAAAGAAAATTAAATGCACTTCTCTGCTCTTATTAACACCCCCGCCTCCCCTCTATTTTCTGTGGAATTCGTGCTTTCCTTTGCATCCTTAATTGATTCATTTTTGCGAAGCCTTATTTTTCCACTTTAATATTTTAACAAGTATAAAAAGCACTGTTATATAAAATGTATATATCTAACCATCGTTTAAAATCGTATATATATATATAGTTATTACCATAGCTTTCTATGTCAGGACGTTGAAACCTTGAAGATGCCTGTAGAAGTAATAACTTGATAGAGTAAGTACAACATGACAGCTCAATGACACAAAGAATCATCCAGAGTCCCCAGCTTGGTCAGATAGTCATTAAATCTTCCAAAGATTCCTAACCACAACCTGGTGGAAAAAAAAAAAGAAGAAATGTATAAGACAGCGAGATTTGCCTAAATTGTAAAATCCAAGTTAGGTTGATTCATTGCAGCTGAATCGTGTGGGTTGGTTACAGTGGCGTCGATAACAAACCAGCTAACCCATTAGGCATCAGGGGCCGAGAACAACGACCACCTTCATCATTATCCTTTTTGTTTCCGCTCCTCGTAGAACATGGAATCTCCACTGAAGCCGGCTACCATACTGTAAACCTGAGCCCAAAGCATTCGTGCACTCTTGCAGTCTTTGCCAGCCCTATGATTATTCTTGCAGTCATTGCCAACCCTATGATTATTCTTGCAGTCATTGCCAGCCCTATGATTATTCTTGCAGTCATTGCCAACCCTATGATTATTCTTGCAGTCATTGCCAGCCCTATGATTATTCTTGCAGTCATTGCCAGCCCTATGATTATTCTTGCAGTCTTTGCCAGCCCTATGATTATTCTTGCAGTCATTGCCAGCCCTATGATTAAACTTCGAAATTAATAGCCTCATACGACATGCTTGAGGCAGCGATAGTCTGTTCATTCTCTGTCTCACCAGAGATCCCGAGGAACTATACGGTGTCGCCACAAAACATACCTGTTACAAATTTACCCATTAATATTTTGCACCAGGCGTCACCTGTGTGTATGCGAAATTCACTTTAATTGTGTCGGTCTGTGCATAGCCTCCATTATTGCGTAGAAATGCCGGCAGGGAGCAAAGAATTATCAACTAGTTCTAACACATATGTACAGGGCACAAACAGCCGTGATGTATGGGATTTAAGTTGATCATTTGCTGATCTCACGGGTAGTTAATAGGTAGGCAAGTTGATGAATATTTCAAGAATTTAAAAGAAAATTACGTACATTTTTAAGAACTTTACAGTTAAACTGATTAAAATCAGAAATGTCCGACTTAATTTTTATGAATCAAATGATCCAACCAGAACTATACATATTTCATTATGTGTGAGTATACTTATTACCGCAAGGTCTTTCTTTAGTGTTGGATCATGTGCCCTAATATAAATGACCGACCCAGTGTCTAGGCCTCGCCAAAAGAATGCAAAATTTAATTATTTTTTAAAAAAAAGGACATTTCGTAGGTCTGTTGAACCATATGGATATGGAAGAACCCTTACGAGTTCTCAGGACAGGCCGAAAACATCATTTTACATATTTTTACGTATTTTGTTTTTTTCAAGAATTTTTTTTTCTTCGATAAATGTTCATTAAATGTCACGCCAGGTCTAATATTCCAATTCGTCACGTTGGTATTGCCAATTCGCCACTTGTGTCGATTGGCGAACGTATATCTCATCCCTGAACTTAGTTTCTATGTTTTAATCATTAAAAAGAAAGATCCTTTCATATAAAATGTTAACTAACATAACTAAAATCTCAGAAATGTTCTGTTGTGCTCTCCCCTTCGTTCTTTCTTGCTTTATTTCACTCGTTATTTCATTCCATCTCTTTTGTTTTTTTTCTTCAACTTATAGTCACTCAGGGCCGTAGATAGGACTTAATAAAGGGGTGTGGGGGGGGGGGGGGTTATAAAACAATCTAGGCACAAAACATGTTTGGTACAGTATAATTTCCCCACAAATGTTTTCACCAAACTCTCTGTGTGTGTGTGTGGGGGGGGGGGGGTTTATACACCCTTTCCCCCCGTATCTACGGCCCTGTAGTCACTGTTCGTTTTTCAGCAGGCTTTTGTGCTCATACTGTATTTTCTGGTCTGGACTGTTGATGTTGTAACTTTACACTGTGAGAATTTAAAATAATTTTTTACATTGCTTTATAGACTGCACTAATGACCCGATATTGTGAAACCTAAGGATCTCTATTCGCATTTATTGTACATAAAATAATATGTCAAAACCAAAGAAAAATCTTTCTTAAAACCCGTGTGCACACGAAGTAGTCTAAACAGTTATTTTAGGACCTTGCTTTACATCATCTTGTCGACTACTTTATGTTTTTTAAAACGGAATATTGACTAAATCTTTGTTTTGAAATAGAGGTCAATACTTTGACATGAATAAAGACACCTTCTGACATCTTAACCATTACGACAGTGGTTGCATCGATTACCTGATTAGGTCATAGGTAATGCTTTCCGCCTGTGTTTATTCAAATCCTAGATTGTGGTTAAACCGATTACGTCACAGATCGTGTCTCGTGTGAATCAACGTGCTTACGTTACAATATGTCTGTGTGTTGCAGAGAGGAATGGAGGAGAAAGTAGGAGAAAAACAAATTTGAAGAGGTACGTCAGAAGCTAGATGACGAACAGAATACATTTAAAACTTAGAAAGTGATCTTTTTTTTAGCTGTAAAAGCTACTACACATAGCTCTATATAATTTTTGTTAATAGTAATTTGTGTTTTCTTTGTGTGCGCTTGTGTTTGTGTCTTTGTGAAAATGAGAAGTGCGGATAAGAGTATTGTGTGTGTGTGTGTGTGTGTGTGTGTGGACAAGTTAGAGTAGAACAAATTAATGTGAGATACGAAATTAACATGAGAAGCCAAGAGTGGTATTATGGCGCCGTGCATGTGTGTGTCACCCGTGTGTTACCGGGGCCCGAAAGGGGAGCAAAGAATAGTAACACTGTTCCCTGCCATGCATGTCGTAGAAAGCGACTAAGGAGGGTTGGGCATGGGGCTGGTTACCTCATCCTGTAAAAAATTTAAACCACAAAAAGCTTCAACAAACATGGACAAGTCAATTAAGGAAAATAAAACACAGCCATCCAAGGCAGGGGAAGGTCCTCTCACAGGGAGGCGTATGATGCAACACAGAGAAAGCCGAAAGGAGTCTGTGTTGCTGACTAACCTTCTTTCTTTTAGGAGAACTTCCAGATTTGGCACCTGGAATGTTCGGATATTAAACGACCAAGGGAAAGTGCACAAGTAGCAGCAGAAATGAAGGGAATATAAAATCGAGGTTCTGGGACTGTGTGAAACTGGAGGAAATACTGATATATATGCTCTTCAAGAGACCCATTTAAACCCAAATAATAGATATAGTTGTAAGGGCTTTAAGATACTTAGACACGATAGGAAAGAAGGTAGAGGAGGAGGTGTCGCAGTCTTAGTTAGCGAAAAATTTAAAATCATAGACTGGGAAGTATTTAATACAACCAATATAGAAGGTATCCAGGTTACTATAGCAGCTGAACCAAACAATCTAACAATTCTAAATGTATATGCTAAAGATGGCACAATTAAAGATGAAGAAATACTAGCCATAAGCACCAGACTAGGCCCCAAAACAATCATAGTAGGCGATTTTAACTCCCATCATTGTGCTTGGGGTGGACAACATGCAGATAATGCAGGAAAATGCCTACTTGACTTCATAGAAAACAATGAACTACTAATACTAAATGATGGATCTGCAACAAGAATTAATCCACAAGCTAATAGGGCAGACTCAGCAATAGACATAAGTATAGCAACTAACAACCTAGCGAATGTAAATTGGGAAGTGTTACAAGACACAAACTCAGATCATCTGCCCATTGTAATAACCATGCATGAAAATGTCATTCCAAACCCAGAACCAGAGAAACCTACCTTCAACTATAAAAAAGCAAACTGGGAAGCTTTCCAATCAGAGCTGGAGGTGATGGAATATAAAGACATGGAATCAGATGATACTGACTTGTGGGCGGAAACACTGACCAATGAAATTCTGAAAATAGCAATAAAGTATATACCAAATAAAAATATGCCACAACACCTTAAACCAATAAGTAACATTAATAAGAAAAGAGAAACTCAATGGAATAAAGAACCAGTTGCCTGGTGGAATAAAAGCTGTGCAGAAATTCATGAGAGAAGAAAAAGGGCCTTACAAAAATATAGAAATAACAGAACAGAAGAAAACTATGATAAGTATAAACTTATTAGGAATGAATCTAACAGAATAATATTCAAAGCCAAAGAAACTAACTGGAAGGAGTTTTGTCAGTCACTTAAACCTAGCACTCAAATTAGAGAAGTATGGAAAAAGCTTAAGGCAATCAAAGGGAACAATAAGAAAACAATAATGCCAACAATCAAACTACCAAAGAGAGCAGAAACAGATAAAGAAAAAGCTAATGCCCTTGCCGAGTATTTCTATAAAGTCAGTGCAAAAAGTAGCCTTGGACAGGAAGAAAATGAGAGAAGAGAAAGACTTAGGATACACTTAGTTATGAAATCCTTAAGAAAGTACCCAAAAGAACCATAAACATAATAACTTCACTTTATAACAAGATCTGGAACTTAGTAAAAATACCAAAAGCATGGAAAGTAGCTATGATAGTACCCATTCTAAAACCCATAAGGAAGCCCATGATGTAAGTTCATATAGGCCTATCTCCTTAACATCACAACTAGGTAAAATACTGGAAACTGTTGTGAATAAAAGAGTTAAATTCTACCTAGAAAAAAACCAGTTATATAGCCCAAACCAGTCAGGGTTTAGAGCAGACAGAAGTACAGTAGACCAGCTTGTAAGATTAGAACATGATGTAAAGCTAGGGTTCAAGAGGAAAGAGAAAACAGTGGCAGTCTTTCTAGATGTAGCTAGAGCATATGATGAATGCTGGCGCGATGGAGCTCTTTACAAAATGAAAAAGATTGGCATTACTGGTAAAACCTATAGGTATCTAGAAAACTTTTTACAGGACAGGTATTTTGCTGTACAGGTGAATAATGATAGGTCAGAAATATATGAACAACAGAATGGATTCCTCAAGGATCAGTGATCTTCACTTCAATTTTCACTATAGCTGTAAATGATTTAGCAGATGAATTTAATGACATAAAGAATGCAGTATCACAATTTGCAGATGACTGTGCCATTTGGCGATCTGGAAAAAACTTGGACCATGTTTACAAAAAACTTCAAATCAAATAGACAAAGTTTCAGAGTGGATGAAAAGTTGGGGCTTCCAAATTAATGTAAACAAAACAGTAGGTATGATTTTCAGCAAAGGAAATTTAAAAAAAAATAACAAAATCAATATAACCATTAAAGGACAGAAAATATGTACCTCCTCAACAACTAGATTTCTGGGCATAACTTTAGATAAACAACTAAATTATAATAAACATATAGACAATTTGGTAGAAAGCTGTAGGGGACCCCTAAATATACTAAGGATTGTAAAGGGTAATGGATGGGGGGCCAGCAATAAAATAATGCTTATGTTCTACAAGTCCTTCATCAGGGGGAAACTGGATTATGCCAGCATAGTCTATGACTCAGCTGCAGCTTCTAACAAAGCAAAACTGGACAGGATTCAAAATGCAGCCATGAGAACTATTACAGGTGCATTTATATCGACACCAGTAGAAGCTCTAGAAGTAGCTCTCGGCATACCTCCCCTTGGTCTAAGACGGAAAGAACTGAGATTAAATTATTGGAGTAAAGTAGCACAAGAAGTGACCCACCCAGCACATAAAGCATTTGTCAAAAACCAACCAAGTGTATGGGACGTCCCCTTAAATAAAGATAGATATCCAACAGGATGGGAACTATAGAAGACCTAATGCAGTTCAAAGAACTATCAAACACAATTGAAAATAGTAATAAATACAGAAGCAAAATACCACCCTGGGAACTAAAATCACCAATCATAGACTACTCACTTACTGAAAAGATCAAACAAAACATAGAAGATAAGGAAGCCAAAATGATAAGTAGAAAGTTCATAGAGCAACTAACTAAACAAAGTCTGGCCGTCTACACTGATGGATCCAAGGGTGATAGTGGGCAACTAGGTGCCGGAGTTGTAATACCACAATGGGGAATAAAAAAGAGCTACAGTATAACGGAAGGGGCATCGATTTTTTACTGCAGAGATGGTAGCAATTCTTAAAAGTCTAGAAATAATCGAAGATAACTTACCAGAAGCTGTCACGATATTTACAGACTCACTATCATCACTACAAGCACTAGAACACCCAGGTAAATGTAGCCGGCCAGACATAAAGGAAGAAATTCTAGCAATTAATACATCACTAGAGAACAGAGGATGTAGTGTGAGGCTAGTGTGGGTTCCAGCACACATAGGTATAGCTGGCAACGAGTTGGCAGACCAGAATGCCAAGAAGGGAAGAACAAGTAAAAACAATATAAAAGCAGGACTGGGAAGGTCAGAGATCAAGAGCCAAGTGAAGGAAACTATAAACGAGGAATGGAAGACAACATGGAAGGAAAGTAGAAAAGGCAGACACGCGTTCAAACTGCTGAAAGAACCAACGAGGACATGCCAGGTCAGAGAAGAATTAAAGATACCATCGAACAAAAAACTGTGGCGTCTCCGACTCGGTGCAGCATACTTCATGGTAGAAGAACCACACTGCCAAGAATGTCAGGAAGAGAATGACATAGACCACTACCTGATCCACTGTAAAAAGTATGAACAACAAAGGCTTGAATTAAAAACTTACTATAGAAATCACAATATAGACTTAACAGGTGATAAGGTTTTAAGTATTGATGCCCCAAGAGATGCCCAATCAATACTTAAAAGATATATACATAAAACAAAGGAAAAAATATAAGGTTAGAACTTCAGGAAAATCATCCAACTAAATAGAAATTAAGCAGCAAGAACTAACAAAGCATTAACAAAAAAAACAAAAAAAATAACTACTCATAGGACAAGGAAAGACAAGGTATTAAAAAAAAAGGGACAACAACTCAAAAAGAACAAATACTAATACAAATTAAAACCAAGTGTACAGGACAATAGTTATCTAGAAACAATACAAAAGAGAAAATAAAATTGACAAATACTAATATAAATAAAAATCAGCAACTGCAAAAGACAACAGTTATTTAAATTGAATACAAAATTAGTAAAGAAAATGACACTAAATACCCCAATTATAACCAACTTTCAGGTTGAACAGGGTAGACCAAGATGGAAAGAGAAGAGGCAACAATGATCAGAGGTTGAGTGCCCGATCTCCACCCATCATTTCATCAAAACAACAACAAAAGTGTGAAACAAAGTGGAAGGGGGTAGACAAGAAGAAACTCATCACAGGTGAATTGGTGCTGTCCTCAGGACATGAAGACGAAAGTTCACACCACAGTGAAGGGGTAGCTCTTATGTTATCTAAAGAAGCACAGAAAGCACTCATTGAATGGGAAGCCGTTGGACCCAGAATAATAACAGCTACTTTTAAAACAGCTAAAAAGAAAATAAATGTAAATGTCATCCAATGTTATGCACCAACTAATGACAAAGAAGAGTCTGTGAAAGAAGCATTTTATACTAGACTACAGGAAATTATGGAAAAAGTAACAAGAAGAGACATCACATTTTTGATGGGTGACATGAATGCAAAGATAGGTACAGTCAACACCGGCTTTGAAGAAGTCATGAGAAAACATGGGCTAGGAATAATGAATGAAAATGGGGAACTATTCTCAAACTTCTGTGCTTCAAATCAACTGGCTATAGGACGAAGCATGTTTCCACATAAGAGAATACACAAGGCAACATGGATATCACCAGACCATAGAACAGAAAATCAGATTGATCATATATGCATAAACAAGAAGTTTAGATCATCATTGCAGGATGTAAAGGTATATAGAGGAGCAGATGTGGCATAGATCACCACCTTCTGATAGCCAAAGCAAAAATGAAACTCAAGAGATATGCAACAATGCAAAATTATAGACAAAAATTTAATGTAGGACATCTAAGAAATCAAGAAACAAGAGACAAATTTGCGGTCACAATATTCAACAAATTCCAAGTGCTCCAACAGCTAGAAGATGTAGAGAATACAGAAGACTATTGGCAGCAAATTAAAACGGTATGGCATGAGACGTGTGAAGAAATACTAGGGAAAAGGGAACGACAACAAAAAGCATGGATAACAACAGAAACGATAAATAAGATAAAAGACGGGAAAAACAAGAAAGCAGATTTAAACAAAAGCAAAACCAGAAGTTCCAAAGCCAAGGCTCAAGAAGTGTACACAGAAGCAAACAAAGAAGTAAAAAGAAGTATTAAAAGAGACAAGAGGAAGTATATTGAGGAGTTGGCAAGAGAGGCAGAAGATGCTGCAGCCAAAGGAAATATGAGAGAACTGTATAGCAGCACAAAGAAGCTAACGGGGAAATACAAGCAAACAAGTTGCCTCATAAAAGACAAGAATGAAAAACTGCTCAGCAATATACAAGAGCAAATGAAGAGGTGGACGGAATATTTTGAGGACGTTCTCAATAGACCAGCTCCACAAACCCCCCCCCCCCCCCCCCCCCCCCCCCCCCCCCCAAAAAAAAAAAATCCAGCCAACAGAAGAAGAGCTACAAATTAACGGTAAAAGACCAACGAAGGAAGAAATAAAGAAAGCCATACGGCTTCTAAGATATGGAAAAGCGTCTGGACCTGATGGCATTCCAGCAGAGGCCATCAAAGCAGATATCGATACGGCTACAGAGATGTTATATAAATTACTTGGTAAAGTCTGGGAAAATGAAGAGATACCAGCAGATTGGAAGGAAGGATATCTGGTTAAGTTGCCTAAGAAGGGAAAATTACAAGAGTGCACAAATTATAGAGGAATAATGTTACTATCAGTGCCAGGAAAAGTATTAAACAGGATTATCCTTGAGAGATTAAAAGAGTCCATAGACAAGAAACTGAGAGATGAACAAGCAGGTTTTCGACAAAACAGATCCTGTACAGACCAGAAAGTCACTTTGAGAATAATAGTTGAACAAAGTCTGGAATGGAATTCACCACTATACATCGGATTTGTGGACTACGAAAAGGCATTTGACAGTGTAGACAGAGAATCACTTTGGAAATTGATGAGGCATTATGGAGTTCTCCTGAAGATCATTAATTTAATAAAGAAAACATATGAAGACATGACATGCAGAGTTCTTCATGAAGGACAGCTTACAGAACCGTTTGGGATAAGAACAGGAGTGCGACAGGGATGCCTCTTGTCTCCATTTCTTTTCTTACTAGCAATAGACTGGGTTATGAGAACATCGACAACACACTTCAGAAATGGAATGCAGTGTACTCTGACTAAGCAGTTGGATGATCTGGATTTTGCTGATGACTTGGCTCTTCTGTCCCATAACCGTAATCAGATGCAGGACAAATTGAAAACACTCGATGAGAGGTCACAGCAATTGGGTCTGAAAATACACAGGGAAAAGACAAAGATAATGAGAATAAATGTAGGTAATGATAACAGGGTTGAACTTGAAGAAGCACCAATACAAGATGTAGAATCGTACATATATCTTGGCAGCAATATAGACAAAGTTGAAGGGACAGACATTGATATCAAACTAAGAATACAAAAAGCAAGATGCGCTTTCATTGCATTGGGAAATATATGGAGATCAAGAGAAATCGAATCCAACACGAAAATAAGAATCTTCAACTCAAATGTGAAGTCAGTCCTTTTGTATGGCTCTGAGACATGGAGAACAACAAAGACAACAACCAAAAAGCTACAGACTTTCATAAATGGGTGCTTGCGTAGAATAGACGGATTAAAATGGTATGACACGGTTACCAACGTGGAACTGATGACAAGAACTAGACAAGTGCCAGTGGAACAAGAGATGAGAAGAAGACGATGCCGATGGATAGGACACACACTGAGGAAACCTGTTGATAGTATTACAAGGCAGTCCTTGTTCTGGAACCCTCAGGGCAAGAGAGGCAGAGGTAGACCAAGAAGCACATGGAGAAGAGAGCTGGAAACAGAAGTGAAAATTATAAGGAGAACGTGGAAAGAACTTGAGATGATGGCACGTGACAGGAGGACTTGACATGTGTTTGTTGAAGGCCTATGCTCCTTTGGGAGTAGAGGGTTATGAATGAATGAATGTGTGTGTATATGTGTGTGTGTGTGTGTGTGTGTGTGTGTGTGTGTGTGTGTGTGTGTGTGTGTGTGTGTGTGTGTGTGTGTGTGTGTGTGTGTGTGTGTGTGTGTGTGTGTGTGTGTGTGTGTGTGTGTGTGTGTGCCTCTTGTTTGGAAAGAGTAAATCAACGTCCGCCCTGGACATAAATATTTAGTGAAGAGATTAGTTATATTAGAACAAATTATTGAGAAATACGGAATTAAAATAAGGAATTAAGAATTGTATTAAGGCCCTATGTAGGTGTAATGGACAGGTCATATGTTACATATGTGTATGTGTAATGGACAGGTCATTTGTTATATGTGCGTGTGTGTGTGTGTAATTCCCACGGGTCTCTGAGGAGACAGACAACGAATATGCCTACTGCTCTCTCAGGCACATCGTAACTGGCGACGACTAACACAAGGCTGATAATCTCATCATGTCAAATTAATTGCTACAGAAAACATTGCTGTTGCAGCATATGCTTTGACATACGCTTTGACATACGCTTTGACATATCCTTTGACATATGCTTTGACATACGCTTTGACATATGCTTTGACATACGCTTTGACAAATGCTTTGACATACGCTTTGACAAATGCTTTGACATACGCTTTGACAAATGCTTTGACATATGCTGTGAAATATGCTTTGACATATGCTTTAACATATGCTTTGACAAATGCTTTGACATATGCTTTGACATATGCTTTGACATATGCTTTGACAAATGCTTTGACATACGCTTTGACAAATGCTTTGACATATGCTTTGACATATGCTTTGACATGTGCTTTGGCGTTTGCTTTGACGTATGCTTTGACGTACGCTTTGACATATGCTTTGACATACGCTTTGACATTTGCTTTGACAAACGCTTTGTCGTATGCTTTGACGTATGCTTTGACGTATGCTTTGACATACGCTTTGACATACGCTTTGACATATGCTTTGACTTATGCTTTGACATATGCTTTGGCATATGCTTTGACGTATGCTTTGACATATGCTTTGACATATGCTTTGGCATACGCTTTGACATATGATTTGACATACGCTGCATAAAGGAGAACGAACGAACTTTATTTTCAAAGGGTTGACGGTGTACTCATCCATTAAAAAAAAAAGAGCGAGTTGCGTGATTATGTGGTTTCCTGTGCGCCTTCTGGCCCAGTATCGACGACTTCAGCGCCTCTTCAATGGGAGAGTGGGCTCATTCCTGTCCC